>QJNS01000057.1:315757-355613 GCA_004154925.1 Monosporascus cannonballus
CCCCCCCCCCCCCCCCCCCTCCGGCGCGATGGCCATCATCTATCTTTCCATCCGTCATGTTTTCAAACCCCCCATTCCCCCACCCCAAATAGTCGAACGTACCTTAGCACCGAAGCAATACCCCACGGCACCGATCTTCTTGAACCCCTTTTCCTCCTTCAGGTACCGCAGGCCCGCCTCGACGATGGGGTCGACGGCCTCCTTGGTGTGCGGGTTGTCGCCGCCGGACCCGCGCGTGAGCCACGCGAACAGGTCGAACTCGCCGGGCCGGTTCAGCGGCACCGGGTCCCCGTTGAACACGTCGATGATCAGCGTCGCGTACCCGTTGGTCGCGAACTGGTCCGCCACCAGCCTGCTGTTCTGCCAGATCCCGATCACGTCCGGGATGTACAGGATCCCGGCGTCGGCGTGCTGCGCGATCGCGGTGGATGGCGGCGTGGCGAGGTAGGCGTCCCACTGCGATACCCTGACGTCTTGGCCCGTTGGTTCGCCTCTGTCGGTTGGCCGCGGGGTTAGCTGTTCTGTTGCGTCTACGCCCTGGGATGGTGATGATGTAGGGAGGCGTGTGTGTAGTTGGTCTTTGAGATGCCGAGCCTCGGTAATACATGGCAAGGGATTACCAGGGCGGCGCGGTGCTGTGGGAGACGGAGGACAGGTGGGTTCCGGAGCCAGCACTCACTCGTGCTTGACGCCGACTATGCAGCACTTTCCGGGGGGATTAGATGCCATGTTGACGTTGATTGAAGTGATTCGGACTGTTCCTGTGCTGGTGAGATAGGCGAGTAGAGATATATACGTCTTATGAACGAGCTCTGAAATACTGTATGTTGCTGCCGGAGGTGAGGACGTTTATCCAATCAGCGGTTGCGGAGGAAGGCGAAACGTCGAATATATTTATATAATATCGGTAATATACCCCGATGGATCAAGCTTCCCTGCCTAGGTAGCCAGGCTACCGGCGCCGTCTCCACTGGAAGTATGGAACGGCCTCGGGATTGTATCTACTACCACCTCACGCACGCCAATATTCGTGCGCGGTAAGCAAGTTCCCCGCCGCCCAGAACCTCTGCGACCCCGCCCCGAGAGCTACGATGCCGAGCTTCCCATGGGGCCATACCAGCGCGATCGCCAAGCGAGGATCACATAAGCGGAGGCCGCATAAGCAGGTCGCATGCCCCTCGCGACATCTAATGGCATCTTGCGTTGTTGCCTTTGCGAGGGGGATTCGCTGGCCATGTCCCTATTCCTAATAGACCGCAGGAGTCTGCCTTCTCAAAGAGGAATCCTTTACTCAGAATGGAAGCTAATTGCGAATAAGTGGCCAACGGGTCCAACCGAGTGTACCACACTGTCCTTCTGTCAACCCGGTTGCATCCATCTTGATTAGCTTGACGTAATTCATTGATAAGGGTGGCGGAGATAGGACGCAGTCGGGTCCTCGGGAATCTCTGAGACGATGCTAAGCTTTCGGGGAGATCTATGAACTAACCTGAAACGGATAGACTTTCCCTAATAGCTCTAGAATGGGTTGCGATATGTGATGACCAAGCAACGGCTTTTCGAGTTACTATAGTAGTCCCATAGGGCCTTACGTTAGGTGGGCAGGGCGGGGCACGAATTATCCACTTGCACGTCGGAAGGTGGTCTCCTGTTCGTCGGACGAGGGATACATACTATTAACAATGTTGTTATGCTGTTATGCTGTTATGCTGATTTATGATTCGGATTCCGGAGATTCCATATTGGGGAGTCAGCTCTGTATGAGCTAAACTACTAGCGGCTGTAAGCAGGAAGGTCTGCCATGCTCGATGTCTTCGGTGCTTCTCTCCGAGCAACCCTCCGAAAGTTGCTCCCACATAGTCCGGCGCTTCCGTTTCCCCTCCGCGTTACCCATTCATTCATTGTCAGACCTTTCACTCAGACCCCTGTCCCCTTTTCGTCTTTTTGAACTAGGCATCTTTCAGTGGCGTGGATGAAGACCGCCTGGGCTGCGGCCTGGATGCCGGCTTGTGTGATACCTCCTCCGGCTTGCAACGTCGCACACGGGGCACCGGTTCGCACTTTGGCCGTCCGCCGACATTGCGCTAGTAGAAGCCGCCGTTGCCGTCTTTTCTTGCGGAGACGGCGTTTTTAGCAGGAACCCGGCTCTGCCTTTACGCTGCTTACTAGACGATTCCCCTGAAGGCTAAAGCCCATGTCTCTAGGCTAACTCGTCTCGAGCCGGGCGTGGACGGTCGACCACCGTTGTCGGCATTGCTGTCCAATGGCGTAGTGCTCTTGTGAGGTGAGGTCAAGTGCCTCCTGAGTGCCGCCGGGAATCGGACAAGGGGAGAATCGGGAATTGATGGTCCGGTGTCCGCGGAAGGGGGTACGGTCCCCTTCTGCCTGTCCTTCGGGCTCGGGTCCTTAGGCGCTCGCTGGGCGGCCATGCTGGCGGGATCCCGGACTCGGCCGGGGTATGCGCTTGGACGACGATCTTTCGCCTTCTTCCATCTTTCTCGCGGACTTATTGGCGCCGCGACATTCTCGACTTCTTCCGCTTCCCGAAGCTTTTCCGCGGTTTGGGCCGTTTGCCACTCGCGTTTCTTGCCGAAAAGCCGCCACCGGCATTTCCTGCGGGGCTCTGCACCGCCCCTATCTACTACCCTAAGGGCCCGAGATGGCCCTGTGTGTCCATGAGAGTGTCGGCTCTCCTGAGCGGGAGCCGGTTCTGGACTAGCTTGGGCTTTGGATACTTTCCGGAAAAGCACGAATCTCCCGGTTTTCGGTCTCTCCTCAGGTTCGTTTGAAACGTCCGATTTCCAAGGTTCGACCACTGGCACGGTCTCCGAGGTGGCCATTGGTGGAACACCCGTATCGTAGGGGTTTGTGCTTTTTCCCGGTTTCGGGGTCCCAAAGACTCCTCTTCGTGGCGAAGTCTCCAGTCTCATCACACTCAGGCGTTCTCGTCTCTTTGCCTCGAGGGCATAGATGTGGTCGTCGATGTCTTTCTGCAGATGCTCGATCACCAGATTCAGCCATCCCAGCGACGCGGAGATGGCCTCGAGCGCCTTGATTCGTATGGGCACACCGTCTACTGCTGCCGGAACCATGAGCGTTTGCTGTGTTGGCCAACGATCTCGGTAGTCGGGCGTGCTCTTCTCGGATCCCCTTGCCCAGCGTGGCATGACGTCGTCCGGCTGTATTGGCCTAACTCGGATTCGGGAAGATTAGTTTCGCGGAAGATGCTAAGCCGAGAAACAATTGCGTCACTGATTGGAACGGCTGATTTGTCGATAGGGATGTTTTCCCGATGCAGTGAGCATCAACCCGGCAGACATGGATGTGCGGTCATTGATGGGATATTGATAACTGCTATTAGGATGTAAAGCCTGCTGCTATGCTATTGGCATTGGTGGCCCGATGTCACAAGAACACGGTCCTGAGAACGGACCACATTCTCCAAGGTACACGACTCATCTCAGGAATGTTCTAATTACGACAACATGACCTAAATCTGGAGATAGGCACGTAACGTACACCAGAAACCACTCCACCCACTCCTATGTCGAGCCCCTGCGCTTTCCTTCCCTACATAATGATCACATATGCCCCTTTTCCTGAAGGCAGCTACCACCTTAGGAGCGACCCGTCCGAACTTGCCCGTAAAATCTCTTCAGGTCGAGGTACCAAGAAGTAAGTGCTGCAATCCCAAAAAATGCAAAAACCATGGAATCCGTTTCCATTTGCCTGTACCATGAGAATAAGACTCCTAATGGTTTCGCAGCGAATTGGGCTCGCTGAAACTATGATTGACGTGTATGCTCAATAGCGTCGTCTAATACTTACATGGAAGGACTGCTTGGGACATCGAAGCCACTCTTATCACGGGGACATCGGCATTCAGATGCTTAAAGCCTCCTCGAAGTATTTGTGCCGGTTCTCACCGTACACCTTACGCATCTTCTCCTTGTTCTACTCTTTTCTCGACATCGAGCATCAGAGCTGGGCCCTTTCAGCTAGAGAGCCCCAAAGTCTTGAACACCTTCTGGCCACCCCGACGCGTCAATTGCCTTGCGTAGCCTTTGTCCTCGTTGGGACTAACCGATAAACTGGCTGGGCGGCCCGTGCCTTCGCTCGGGTCAGAACCAATTTCATCAAGGCATTCCCCTATTAGGCCGATGGCGTGCGGAAGGGAGCCCATGACGAAGCTCACGATTGGGTATCGTCCGCGACACCGCGAACTCTCGGCTGGTCTACATCTTCCGCAATTACTATCTTCATCGTCCACGCTCTCCCGCATCTGCATCTACTCGTCTATGGACCTGTGGCTGAAGGCGATGGGGTACTACATGATCGAGCAAGTCAACACCATGCCGAAGACAGGTTACGGGTCACAGATCGTTCCTACGCCGCTCACGTCTGGAACAGCGGCACCATCGTTCTCCACGTCTGCTCGGAGCGCAACGTGGCGATCATGATACTTGAGGGGCTACTCGCTTTCCTTAGACGGGTGGCGGCATCTTCCGGAGCCTAGATCAGCGAGACCTGGTCGCATTTAGCGAGTAGCGCGAGGTTGTCACGGGCATTAATGGGAGCACGGCTTTCATATTTTAGGCCTGATTGCTGATTGAAATTAAACGATGCTATGTTTAATCTGGTTCATACATATGTGCCACCGGGGTATCTAAAACTGGATAACATTATGAACCTATCACGCCGTCGTTTTCAGATATCTCACCCGATAATAGTTAACAGAAGTTAAGTTGCAACTATCCTTTCAAGATATCTCCCGTGTCACCAAAGCCTCGCACGCCTTGATTCCCTTAAGGAGTAACACCAAGTTTTATCCCTAGCCAAGACCGATCCTAGAAAATGTGCCCCTGAGACCGGCTCGTGCCATTTCTGGCACCAGCCCCTGAGCCGGATGATTTGTAAGTCTTTGGGAACCAAGCCCATGTCACTGTAGCTAAATTCTGGACTACCCCTTAATCTATTCATGAGCATGACTGCATGAGCCCTGCAGCTGGGACGAGCATTTGAAATGCCACCCACGCCGACATTGTGTGTTTAGAACTTACAACTCCCTAGAAAGGTCCTACTTCACCAGATGCCAGTTCACAGGCTTAATTTGGCCATATCGGCCCTACTACGCTACGGAGATGATTCCCTTACGGAGTATCGACGCTCTCTCTTAAGCCCTCGGAATTTTGAAAGATGCACTCAATTGATGCGAGGAACGTTGTCCGTACTTAAAGGGTGAATTCTTCTTGATCCAAACGATTACATTCGTGAGAGAATAGGATTTTTTTTTTTTTTCGCTGATGAGTCACTTGCCTCTGGAGAGAAACCCATGTCTGCTGAGTTATTGGATCTCGGCTCACCTGTGTAGCGGTTTGCGGTTGTATCAGAAGTAACGTCAGATCCCACTATAGGATGAACCATGCAACCTCTCCCGTCTGTAAAGACCCACTTCCCCAAATTCATGAACTAAGCATCCCGGTCATCCCCCAAATGACAACCCACGCGGGTGGTTGACACAAAAGTTCGGGCACTTTCAAATAACCGTCCAAAAACTCAATGGGCAATAACTCGCCCGGTTAAACAGACAGGCATATACGGGAAGCTCCAGCGTGTTTTCGCTTATTTCTTTTGTAAAGATGATATTTTTCCGAGTTTTTATACATTCTGTTTTGTTATCAGAATCGCCTGTGAAACCTTTAGCCCATTTGGGACACCGCGAATTCTCTTGTCAACCACCTACCAGGGGAAAGAAAGAAGCGGGTTGGAATTACGCACCCTAATAAGGATGAAGCCTCGTCACATGCTTCGTGGTGGAAATCCGGCGACGGTTCCTCCTTCTCGCATGCTACGCATGAAGGGTCAAAGGGTTCAGTTGGTGGTTGGTGGCGGGGCTTAACCCGTTTTGCCTCCTTGGAGCAGCCCAACCCGGGGGGTGAAGGTTTTCATTGGAGGCTTTCGCATTTAGCCGGATTCTTCCAGCAATGGCCTTTTCCCGTCCGACGACTTCGACGCGGTGACTGATTGATTGAAAACTCTGCCGGCCTCCCTTTTTGTTTCAATGGCCTGCTCTCTAGAGGAGAAAAGGGTCATCTCGCCCATGTGTCTATGTAGTTCGCCACTTGGTCCCTGCCTAGGGAAGACGTTGCATGCCCTAGCCCTAGAGACAGAGCGGCGAATGAGGGCTGTCAGTGGCATTCGGCGAATGAGGGCTGTCAGTGGCATTCGGCTGACCGAACGCCGCTTGTGAGGTGTGTGGTTTCGGCCAACATCCGAAACGGGTAATCGCATGGAAGCGGATCCGAATTCTCCGAATCGGGATATTGCGTGGTATGACTTTTACTCGTTGATACCAATGTAGGTAGCAATGATTCCCGGACAGCAGATCCAGGACGCATAAGCGAGCAAGCGAGTCTTGCTTGTCTAGGTAGTATTACTCAAAGCTTAGGAATGCCCCAAGAGGTGGTTCTGAATGCGATGTCTCGTTTCGTCTCTGCAACAAGGCCCTGTCACCCGATGAGGCGGGCCGTCCAATAAGCCGGTAAAAGGATGCTAGACCATGGCAATAATAACCCCTGCCACTGAATGCCTCCGTGGCTGATGTATATCCGGTCATGTGGAGTCTTGGCCCGAAGTTCGACGGTAGACGAGGCCGTCAATAACACCTGTTCCTAAGACCCGGGATCTACATTGGTGACTACAACCGATCGCCTCCATATTGCCACCCCCCGCATTACTTGCCGCCGTAGTCCCGGGTGATCAACGTGTCGTGGGTTAGGGAGATATGCCGATCACTTCAATGGGCCCAAGGCGTCTTCCACCTTATAGAAAAAGCCTCAGCCCCGACATAACTCATCCCTCCTCCGAGCTGTCTCCGTTCTCGGGTTCTCGCTCCTTCTCATGAACAAGTTACTTCTGTTCGAAACCTAGGCCATAAAATGCAGAACCTTAATTCTCGCCCGGGCCGAGCCCACACCCCTCACATCACCGAGGTGGTGGCTCAGCGCTACGATGACAATGAGGAGTACGAGGCGAGCATGGCCTCATGGGAGGTTCCGCAGTTCGAGAAGGTCTACTGGATGAGGGAGCCGCACCTGCGGAAGCTCTACGCGTGGGCCTGCGTCTTGATGATCGCGTCCGCCACCACGGGATTCGACGCGTGAGACATCCCTTTAACCGTGGAACCCCGGTTTCCGGAGCTGACGTTCTTTTGCGGCATTTAGCATGTTAGTCAACACGTCGCAGCAGATCGATCGCTGGAAGGAGTATTTCCCCATGACCCAGGCGGGGCCGGACAACCCCCAGGAGATCGCGGACAGCTGGCTGGGCCTCATGGTGAATCTGTTCAACATCGGGAGCATCGTCAGTTTCTTCATAACGTGAGTATAAGCTTGACCATGTCGCTAGGGCCTACACTTGCTGACTGGCGCGAAGACCCTACGTTGCCGACCATTTCGGGCGGAAGGCGGCCATCACATACGGGTGCATATTTATGATTGCCGGAGGATGCGTATCAGCATTCTGCAACGGGTACGAAAGTAGGCCAACCGAACACAGCTATGCCCATTGCCGTGCGCTAAGGAGACCCAGTGTTTGTCGCCGGCCGCTTCATCCTCGGCTTCGGCAACAGTCTATCGCAGATGGCTTCCCCCTTACTGCTGACCGAGCTCTGCCATCCCCAGCATCGCGGCCCCGTAACAGCAGTGTACAACTGCTTGGTATGTAGTTGGATGCAGAGATCGGGGCATGAGCGCTGATATTATATCCAGTGGAACTTGGGTGCGCTGCTAGTGGCATGGATCGGCTGGGGGACGGCACAACTGACAAACGACTGGTCCTGGCGCTCCATCACGCTCCTTCAGATCCTACCCTCGGTGATTCAGATAGTCTTTATAGGCTGGATCCCCGAATCCCCGCGCTACCTCATGGCAAAGGACCTTAACGAGGAGGCGCTCCACATCCTGGCCAAGTACCACGCCGGAGGTGACCGGAACAATGCGACAGTGCAATTCGAGTACCGTGAAATCAAGGAGACTATGCGCATCGAGAAGGAGGTCTCCCGCTTCGGCAACTACCTCGACTTCCTCAAGACGAAGGGAAACCGCTGGCGGCTGGCCATCCTGATCTCGCTCGGCGTAATCTCGCAATACAGCGGCAACGCCCTGTTCTCCAACTACATGGACGCCATCTACATTGGCGCCGGCGTCACGGACCAGGACAAGAAACTCGCGGTAAGTGTGGAGCCCACCCAGCGACGGGAGGAGGGAACGAGCGAAGCTGACACGGTGGAACCTCGCAGCTGAGCGGGGGCAAGACGATCCTGGACCTGATCGTGACGGTGCTCGCGGCGCTCAACGTGGACCGGTTCGGGCGGCGGCCGCTGTTCCTGCTGTCCATCTCGGGCATGGTGGTGTCGTTCGCGCTGTGGACGGTGTGCGGGGCCGTGTACGAGAAGTCCGGGCTGACGAACCTGGCGGCGGGCTACGCGCAGCTCGTGCTCATCTGGGTCTTCGGCATCTTTTACGACATCGGCTTCTCGGGCCTGCTCATCGCCTACGCCCTCGAGATCCTGCCCTTCCACCTCCGCGCCAAGGGCATGATGATCATGAACGTCACCCTCCAGGCCGTCCTCGCCCTCAGCAACCAGACCAACAAGCTCGCCTGGAACCGCATGCCCACCCACTGGTACCTCATGCTCTTCTACACTGTAGGTTCCTTCCCCCTCCATTGCCTCTCGACAGCGAGGTGTATTAGCCAGAGTGGCATGTGCGGGACTGACAGAAGTGCGACAGCTCTGGGATTTTGTCGAGCTCGTCTTCGTGTACTTCTTCTACGTCGAGACAAAGGGGCCCACGCTCGAGGAGATCGCGCGCATCTTCGATGGCGCGGATGCCGTCGCCCACATCGACCTGCGGCAGGTCGAGAAGGAGATCAACGCCGCCGAGCACGAAGAGGACGTCAATAGGAGGTCATGGACGAAGGGTAAAAACGTCATCTGAAACGCTGATTGGGTCTCGTCTGTATATTTGGTTGGTTTATTCAAGTTGAAACTGCTCTTATGGTAGCCGGGAGTTCGTCCAATGCATGGTCAGCGGCGTGGTTGGGAAAAGTAGCCCACAGGAGCTAAATAGTGGCGTGAAATTCTGGTTAACAGGATGGTGGTTTTAGCTTACAGAATGGTTGGGTCATTGTATGGCTGCAACGTAAATATGGAATATGTACCTAATTCCAAAAAGTTCCTTCGTGAGGCGTCTGCGGGTCATTTCTTCGATGATATTCCGGTTGGTCTATTGAGTAGTGATCCAAATAGGGGTAAGCCCTATTAAACCCTATGCAATAACATTACAAATAGAAACCGCTACACAAGCATGAAAGGATAGCGCATTGCGGTTTTTACGAATGCGAATCCTGAGATAGACGCTCCTACATAGGTGTTCACGCTGAATGGCAACCAAGGTAAGAACCGAGAGAGTTCTAGCTGATCTAAGGTGGTTCCTTAGATCAAGCCTAACCCGGAGTTCTAGCGGCCTACCAGCTGACATAGACAAGGACGGGATGTGTTACGTCTATAATTATTTACATGGTCTCTAACATGGTCATAATATACGAGCTCATGGCTTAAAACAGGGATTCAGAGTTAATCAGGTGTCTCGAAGGATCGACCAAAAGACATCCGCTTCCCAAAAGAAACCCAAGAAAATGGCAGCAGAGGAGAACAACAAAACAAACTCATTGACTGACCGAGAGATAGTAGATCATAGTCAAGGCTCGCTCCTGTGTTCTATATGCCAGCACACTCTCAATGACCCAATATTTTTATGTGACGAAGGCCATACATTATCCAGGGCGATACGATGGTGGCAAAGCATATGACATATTAGTTATATCACACAGGGTCGCTAACTTGTATTAATAGTGCTTGGTGCGATGGGCGACTGCGTCTATGGCGAACGGTCTCAAGTGTCCCGTCTGTCGGGGCTTGATGAGTCCAATGCTGTGGAGGGTCAGGCACAATCACACCGTAAACTAGAATCGAGGTATGCCCATAAGGATGTCACATTGAGATGGAACTTATACATCTAGGTCCGGAGAGTCCTTAGTTGGATTGGACGCGGAAGGATTCCTCAAACGGCCGATCAGGGTACTCAGACTCGCACGAGCTCGGTTAGTCAAGGCACCCAAGTCTCCGTCTCTCAAGGAGTTGATATGAGCCCCCTGAAACAGCCATTCAGCAACCGGTTGGCTCAAATACTCAGACAGAACCTATCACTAGACCAGCACCATAGCGGCGAGGGGTGGTGCATCCTCCACTGAGAGTGGTACCTACCTACTCTTCAGCGGGATTATATTATCCCGTGTTTTTCTCTCTGGCGAATATGCACACCGATTTTGGTTATGCTTGGCTGAAAAGTGACTCTGGAGTTGCTTTTGCCCCTCCTCGAGCACCTCCTCGAGGATCTTCGGATGAGATGGATATATACCGTGGCCAACAGGATGTACTGCTTCAAGTAAGTATAATATGACAACTGAGTAGCTGGCTTGGTGGCTTGAGTAAGGCCAGATATATCGTATATGGAGAGAATCCTAGAAAACTTTGAATATGAATATTACTACGGACGAATTTACTATATTGAGGTTTCTTGTGTACAGTACTAGAGGTGCAAGGAGCAGATTCCTATTATAACTCTCCAGTTGCCGTTATGCATATGGAAATGCTTCTTTAGAAGTAGTATTGTCCCATGTATGTAATAGTGACTATGACCATCCTGTAGACGGCCCAGGAGGTGCATGAGGTGATGCGGCACTTGAAACTCTACTAATTAAAATATGCAAAGAGAAAATGGGCTGCGGCAAAACCAGTCGTAGCAGAAACTCTAGGGGTCCTTGGTATCATCCACCCCATCCCAGAGAGTCTTCCGTGGATAAGGGCAGACAAGCCTCTCCTAACTTTGCCCATTGAAATCAGGGAAGGAGGGGGGAGAGCCCCTGACGCGGTTCCATTTCAACCCATTTCTGTAATACTTCCAGGCAGGTTACATCACCAGATATGACACCGTCCGCTAGTCCATCAAGCGCATCGCAGAATTGATTCGCCCTCACAGTCACTTCATCCAGCTCGCACCGGTCCACAAGCTGTACGGAATAAATACCCAGTCTGATTGAGCCTTTGCCGCCCGAAGTATAACGTTGAAACCAGCTGACATAGTGCCTAGACACCCCGAGAAACAATAACAAAAATATACTTGATGATTCTATTGAAACACCGCAGGAACTTCGATGTCTAGAACTGTGCACTCTTTGACATACTGGGCAGTGCCGTTTGTCTCAGTGCACGTTTAACTCCGGGCGGATATGTCAAGACAGACGCCCAACCCTGTCCTTGGTTGGCGTTCGAGACGCCGAAGACCTTCTCTCTGACGCCCTTGACGGCCATCAGGGCGGCGTCCATCTTTCTGACATGTGCGGGCTGCCAGACCGTGCTTCCAGAGGTGGCGGTCCTCTCAAGGACACTGCTTGCCGCAGGGGGTCTCGTGAATCAACTTCATCAGCAAGATTGATGAGACTGTCCACGGCATTGGTGAGAATAATGGTGACGCTTTTCCGAGACTTTGGGGCGTAACTGCGTCGCGATTCCAGCATGAGCGACGCAACGTCCTCGAGTTCCTCTGGAGTCAGGGGGTGGAGGGGATTCCATGCTGCTGCGATGAAGAACCAGAACGACTTGCCTCCGCCGACACATCTGTAGACGTCCTCGTTCAGCGTGCAGGTCTTGAGGAGGGTTGTGAGGCGGTTCAGGAGGTTGGAGACCACGATGTAGTTAGCAACCGACTGGTCGGCCTCGCTAAAGCATAGTATACGTCATCCGAGACATCGATTGGCTCCTTTCCGAAGTAAAAGCCATATAGCTTATTAAAAGCATTGCGCAATAGACGGAGGCGTCCCATGGTGTGATAGCAGAGTTGATCGATGGTGGGGAATGAGTGGTGATGACCCCGTTGCCCAGGTGGACAGTTGGGGAATTGTCTATCACGGTTTTGCATAAGTTTTGGAAGGGTAATGGCCCTAAGGAGAGTGTAGATGTGCAGGCAAATAATAAAATATCTAACGAATATTCCCTGATAAACATCGTTGTAACGTGAAATATTTTATTTTCCATTAGTGATTCCAAGTGATGCCGCAGAACGGGTTAGAAGGCTTTTGCCATAATAGGTGTACCAGCTCTGAATAACTAGCTATATCAAAGATTTCTTCTTAGTGGAATTCGAATAATCACCGGTTAATTTTTCAAGTGAAATAGCCGATTATAGTTGTTAGTCGAATATGATCATCCAATTCCCATATTTCACGTCCCAGGCATAGTATTGGGTGTGGTACAGAATCTTAGGGTAAGGCGGGCTTTAGGAAGCCTCTTCGAGGAAATAAGAGGCTGCTAGGCTCACGAACCAGAGTGAGACTGGGCTATATCTAGTCAGCCTTGGACAGGAGACCCTCTCTGTCGTTGAAGGTGAGTAGGCCACTGAGAGGTATCTAAGAACGACCATTATAACCCGTAGAAGCGGTGGCAATCCAACTTCAACAAATCATCAAGTCGAATTTGCGGTAGGGTCCCTTTGAGGTTACATATTACGCCATCGACTACACAAGAAGCGCATTTAGCCACGATTGAACGAAATACGCGCCATTCTTTCCCAAACCGCGACGGCTGTCCAGCTAGCCACCACTCTTGAGAGCGCGTAAACGGTTCGCCCCGCGAGGCGGGGCCCGTCCTCTACCAGACGGAGGTCATCAGCTTCTCGGCGGGCTTCTTCTCCAGCGGCCGGGTGGCCCTCGACGGGGCCGGACCCGGAACCTCTACATCGACTGGGGACCCCGGCTACAACGCCTTCGCCGTGGAGTACGACCTCCGCTGCATCACCAACGAGGCGGAGAATGTAGAGTCTATCAAGATACACCTGTCGTCCGATATCACCCCGAGGAACCCGGAGTCCTCGGGGACAAGCGAGGGGTTGTGGATGAAGGAGCTACGGGAGCCTTTCGTAGCCTATCTGAAGGCAATGCCGAAGCTGACAACCGTCGACGTGAGAAGTGCTGAGAGCGAGCGACTATTGGGGATTATTAGGCCGGAGTTGGAGGGGAACGTGACGCTGAAAAGAACGGGTGAGGATTGGTGGTAGAGAATCTCTGCAGCTGACTGTTAGCACGACGTGGGACGCTGTTCCCCTCAAGCATTTGCTGAAATTATGCGGAAGACTAATTGTAATATTCGGTCGGGAGAGAATAAGGATCCGCTGGAGATGGCAGGGCTAGAAGTTCCCAAGACAATGACTAGTGAGGCGTGTCCTGACATGCCGCTCCGTCAAAGAAGCGCTTCGGACTCCACATCGGAAGTTTGCACAGCGCATCTGAGGATCCGGTCTTGATCCAGCCGGGGCGAGGACCGTTCAGGGGTGCGCGATTGCGGGGGCCCCCACCAGGAACCCGCACACGCCACCAGTAGGTCCGGTTTGTCGCCGCCCATGATGGGAGGGATCAACTCAAATTCAACGTCTAAAAACTTATTGATATCAAGGTCTAGCTGTCGCAAGAGCGACGCCACTATTAGATTGCTATCAGCAGTGTTATATATAGTCAATTCGAACTATGACACTAGCTTTGTGTTTTCGGACATGATGGATGTAGATGAACCCGGACACACTCTAAGGAGCTTCAGACGGCCAGCCAAGTTGGTCAGTTGCTGAGGCAGTCAATATTGCTGAAGATCGTCCCGATGTTTGTATTAATAGGTTGGTTGTTGATGGTGTGACAAGATACATGGGAAGGTAGTCTATTGATCCTTGTGGGCGATTTAACTCGGGTCAACCCCTGTTCCTCGAGAACGGCAATACACTCGATCCCCTGTTTTATTGTAGGAGGGGCCTTCTTATTCAGTGGACCCGAGACTTTGTTATTATGTTTTGTATCGTATAGTAAGGATATATACGCAAACTTTTATTGCCTTTATGGTCCGATGAATAGTTGCTATGGACGCCGTCGTTATAAGACGTATGTCGAAGCCATCGTAAACTGAAGCTCTACCCAGTAGCGTAGTGGGGGCGCCTCCTACAATAAAACAAGGGATTCGAGTGTAGTTGAGCTTGGAAGGCACATGTGCACGTTTCAGCTTTCGGCAGTCTAGGAATCACAGGTGGCGGTTACATATTGGGAGGCCGGAGTGGCCAGCCCAATCACCAACGGGTTGCGACAACCTACCACTGTGGCATACGAGGGTACTACGGCATTGTCGTAACTAACAGACACGCGCTCTGCATCGTCACCAAAGTCTCGGCCTGGTCTTCCCCAAGCTGCCGACTACCCGTATTTGGTGATTCACGGAGCTCAATAGGAGGAGCAACGTCTGCTTGAGCTAAGCCCCGCAAAGAGTGTATGTAATTTTGGCATTTTCCAGCCTGCGACGGCGCTAATTGGCATTTAGAGGCCTCCCTTTGAAACGAACTACCGCACTGCGCCTGCGTTTCCATTACGCAGCACCAAATGCAGCATGGAATTGTTTGCCGGCTTAGGGATCTTGAATTTTCATATCCACTGCTGTTGAACTCTTAGTTTCTTTTTGCTGTCATTGTAGGACGATCATGCAGTTGCTACATAGTTATGTTCCCTGCTCTCTAATTGGAAGAGCTTATAGAATACAGTGCTTATAATATCGACCGTTATGAAGGGTGCCTGCGAAAACTTGACAAGTGGCGGGAATACGGCAGCGGTTGGGCGGCTAATGTGCGCCTAGAGCCAATCTAGCTCATACCACGAGGGCTAAGAATAGGCTGTCCTAGTCACGGCCAATTAGGCGGTAGCTGAGCCACTTTGGGCCCCCTTAGGTGCAGGTTGTTCTAGACCAACCCTCGTATTGCGCTGAACCATCGCGGGATCAGCCGTAATGGGCTTGGCTGTTGGCGTGGCACCTTTTTCATGCAAGATGGATGATGTTTATCTTCGGTTCCATGGCGTCGATATTCTCTTGTACTTCGAAAACTTTCCTCTTTCCGTCTGTTACTTGTTTACTTATACGCCGGTAACCATGACATGGCATCTGTCTCCAAAATGAGGCGTTATAGCTGACCATTGTAGCACATATTATCTCTCAACTTTCATTCACTGGATTCGCAGGCGATTTGTGCAATTAGGTAAACTAGCTTCAGTGGTGTACCCGAGGAAAACGGAATCAAGATCAGCCCGAAATAACTCATTGGAAAGTGGGGAACGCTTCGCGCTGAGACAATTCGGTCGTCATGAACATGATGAGACTTGTAACGCCTTTATTAACACTTTTGTTTGCTTCGTCCGCCTTCTCCCAGGACGCCTCCCCACAGGTGGTGAACGATGATCAGTGCCAATGTTACTTCACCAATGGGACCAACGCGCAGTATTTTACGAAGCACAAATTCTTCGATTTCCGGTCGCTGTCCGAGTATGCCGGGGTACCGGGAATCATCCAGGACGCCTGGGACAGCAGCCACGCCCACGCGACCAGCGACTACTTCTTGTCGGACGAGTGGACCGATAACTGGACGACGCAGAGCTGGAACAACAGCGAGCTGCTAGATTCGGGCTCCAACGACGCCTCGTACCTCCTCGTCAACTCGCCCAACAACATCTACATCGAGGCGAACCGCGCCGAGGACGCCGCCTCGGACACCTACCTGACGATGCGGACGAGCCGGCTGCAGCGCTTCCAGACGGCCGCCGAGTTCGAGTCTGTGGCGACGGGCTTGCACTACGTCTCGGTGCGCATGTTCGCGCGGACGCGCGGCGCCCCGGGGGCCGTAACCGCCATGTTCACGTACCGGGGCGCCGAGGAGCTGGCCGATGTGCAGGAGTCGGACCTCGAGATCCGGACCATGGACCCGCTTGAGACGGTGCAGTACACGAACCAGCCGTCGTACACGGTCGACGGCGGCGAGATCCCGGAGGCGACGCGCAACGTCACGCTGCCGCGCGGGCTCCAGTGGACCGACTGGGCCGTCTACCGCATGGACTGGACGCCGACGACCACGACGCACTACATCGACGGCGAGCAGGTGGCCGCCATCGAGTTCCAGAACCCCCGCGACCCCAGCCAGATCTACTTCAACTGCTGGGGCGACGGCGGCTCCTGGTCCGGCGTCATGCGCCGCGGCCATGAGGCCTTCCTGCAGATTCAGTGGATCGACATGGTGTACAACGAGACGACCAAGAACACGGCGCGCAGCGACGGCGACGCACTGGAGCAGTTCGACGTCCTTGCCGGGAGGGACGCTGGTACTTGCCATCGGGTCTGCAGTATCGACCAGACAGGTAGCGTGGGAACTACCGTCCTCATTGACGACGGGACTTCGGGCGGGGCTTCCAGCATCTTCGGCGTCGACGGGCATTTGCATCATCTCATGTTATGGATACCATTTATAGTAGCGGTCACGATAGGGGCAGGCCTGGTATAGGCATGCATTGGCAAAATAGAAACACTAGATTGTTTTATGATATTTGAAGCAAACCCCTACCCTACAAGGACGGAACTAACGAGTTCAGGTAAACCTCGATGTTTGCGTACCCCGAGCTGCTAATCTTCATCGCGTCACTAGCATCGTTGGGATCCAACCCGTTAGCGCGCTCCCACTCGTCAGGAATGCCGTCGCCGTCGCCGTCGGCCGGCTTGATACCGCCGGCGATGTAGCCGGGCCCGTTCATGGGCGCCTTCGTCTCGTCGGAGATCAGCTGCCCCTTCTTGCCGTAGCTCCGCACTTCGTCCACGAGGTACGAGTCGACGGCATCGCGCGAGGGGAAGCTCGTGCCCACGTTCCCGAGCACGTGCTCCAGGGCCTCGGGCGCCGACAGGAGCCGCTCGGGTCCCGGGTACGCGAACGGCGACGACACGATGTCCATGCCGCCGTAGCAGCTCGCCTTGACGCACAGCGGGCTGCCGTTCAGCTGGCCGTCCTTGTCGCTGTCGTAATAGTTATCAGAGACGTCTGGTTGGGATGGTTAGATTTCTTTCCTCTTCGTTGACGAGCGTGCACCCTGGACGCTGGACTCACAGCCGTGGAAGTTCCCGTTTCCTCGAGTGAACGCCGTTACGGTCGTCGACGGCCCTGAGATGAAGTAGTTGTTGATGATGTTCGCGTAGCTCTGGCCGCTGCTGTCGCCTGCGATATAGCCGCCGCCGCCTCCCCAGTTGTAGATTACCTGTTTGTCGCGGCAATCTTAGCCACCCACCATCCCTCTTGCACCACTGCTCGCACTGGGTGGGGAGAAAATGAAGAGAGGAAAGGGAGTAGACGAAGGAAAGAAAACACTCACATTGTTCTGGAAGTCATTCATGCCCTTGACCTTTGGATTCCGCGTCTTGTTGTCGATGTACAGGTTGCGGAACAGGCTGACGCCGTATTCGGTCTGTATGAGGCCGCCGCACGAGTGCGTCTCGAGGCCCTGAGCCACGATCGAGTCCTGTATCGTGACGTTGTGCACGGCGCCGCTGATGGAGAAGGTCTCGTCGCGCCCCCAGCTCACCGACACGTGATCGAAGATCATGTTCTCGCCCTCGGCGATCGTGATACCGTCTGCAATGGAATGGTCAACAATGAATCTCTATCCAAATACCAGGCAAGGCGATCGCCCAGGAGGTTATCCTACCTTTCCCTGAGTCACCGCCCCTGCCCATGCGGAAGCGCATGTAGCGCACGATCGCGTTGTCCGCGTTCGACCACGACAGCCCGTTCCCATAGACGGTGATGCCCTGGAAGATGGAAGCGTCAGCACGCAGGTCCCGATGGACAGGCTTCGAGCTTAAGCCAACGTACGTCTCCGGGGGCGCTCTGGCCGGCGATATACACGTTTTTCGACACCACGACGCGGTTCGTGATGTTGATGGTGCCGCCGACGTCGAAGACGACGATACGGTTCGACTTGGACACGGCGTCGCGGAAGGAGCCCGCGCCGGAATCACTGCGTTCGCGCCCGTCAGTCGACTGCTCGCCGCACATGCCGCAGGGGTGCATCGGAACCTACTCTAGATTCGTCACGTGGTACACCGAGCCCGCCCGCCCTCCCACGGCCTCGCGGCCGAGCCCCTCGGCGCCGGGGAACGCGAGCAGCGCGTCGACGCTATTGGGGATGCATGCTGCCAGGACAGCGGAGGCGAGGAATCGGAGGAGGCCCATCGTAGTGACGCGTTATGAACTCGGATATCAGAGAGAATAGTTCGAGATGATTCTCCACCGCATTCCTAGTCCTGAAGGCAGGCCGTAGCAATGCCGAGTGCAGGCTGCCATCGTGAATTAATATCTACGGGGCGTTTAACTGATAATGGTCCAGAGAGGCCTCGGGTGGCCCCCAAGTGAACGGTCGGCGCGAAGCGAGGCGTAGATTGCCCCTGATGATAATTATCCCGGTTCCCCGGCAGGGATCCGGCCTCGACGTCGCCTCCCCTTGATGGAAAATTGTTCGTTTGTTCCTGCGAGCCCCGCGAACTACGTCGAACGGCGGCCCGGCTCCGCGCGTCCAATGCGGAAAGTGGGCAGGGCCATCATTTTGGGGAAAAGGGGGTGGGGGCAGCGGGAGATAAACCTGCTTCCCAGGCCCAGGGTTGCATTGGGCGACTGGTCCGCCGGGAGACGCTTATGTCCGACATCCGGCACCCTGAGGGGAATTGTAGGTGCTCCGAATTGATTGCGCTGCGCACTAATAATAGCGCGAACGCTCCTAGCCACGAGTTGATATCATAGCACTCCAGCGGGCCACCAAGCAGCATGAAACATCTTCACTTACCTATTGCGCAATGGATGCAATGCGTAACATAGCTTTTATGCACCCTCCACGAGAAACTGACTTGCTGTCTCCGGCGCGCAGGATATGAATACGGCTCAAGTTTCTTAGATATCCCAATGCAGTACTGGCTGGCGTAGCTTCAAGTGAGCCTCGGAGACATGACCCGGATGATTGATGGCATCTCTGGGCCAAAGGCCAGAGAGACGCGCAGAAACTCAAATACAAAGAGTGCCACTCATGCCGGGTGACACGCGCTTCCTGGTGGGATGGTTCCAGGATTATGAATATGAAGACTGGCAGTTCGAGACTGCCGAGCGGAAGACTGCTCGGTGGCTTGGCCAGCCCCCATGCTATCTAGGGAAGATCTGTCTACAGATTGCGCGTGCTACCCGCAACGGGATTCCTCCATGCTTACGAATCTTATGGTCGAGGATCTGGAAACCTCCAGGTGCGATGTGCCCAGGACGCTGCCGGCTCGATTGGTCCAGAACACAGGTGTCGCTACAGTCATGTTGGCTGTGGCCTGCTGTGATTCTTTTGGTTAGACCTGGCGGACTGTACAGTTTTGCTGGCCGTGATGTGTGACTTAGACTATCGTCTCCAACATGGGCAACATTATGGATTCGGTCAGCCGCCCGAGTTGGCCATATGTACTAAGCAAGCAGATTACGCTCTGTCCCTCCCCTTCCAAGTGTTCACTCTTGCGTCAGACTCCCCCCTGCTGTGCCTATCTCCCTGGATCAGGCAGTTCCGAGATAGAAGGAGCTATTATATCACTCCCATAGTTGCACCTAGGCGAGTATCGACGATATAAGCTCGGCAAGTCTGAATATTCGTGGGACTGGTGCAAAGCCGTAGGAAAAGCAACTCATATATTACCGGCCAAAGTCTAGAAAGTTGCGTGGTAATGGTGGTTAATACAAGAACATGTGTATAAAGTACGACTGCCGAGAAGTACGCCAACTCCATAGAATACAGTATACTCGCCATACTTCAGAAACCTCAGGGCTCTCAGCTAACCTGAGGAGCGATGTCAATTGGGGATGCCCTCGTGTCTTAGTTGATTCGCGAACCATTCTTGCGCCGATATTGGTCGTTTTGAATCGGGCGACGGTATGCCTCTGGGAACAGGCATGCCTATCATCGCCGCCACCTCCTCAAACTTCACTTAAAAAAGTTTTTCCCGCCCATACTTGTATCTTCCCAATCCACCTTACCAGACCTTTGCCAACCCGGCCCATGCCACAGCCACGTCCTGAGCAGTACCTTCTGCACCGGGCTTCAACAAAAACTATGAGTGTCTCTCAGCTTGCCGCGCAGAAAAGTTTGCTTAGCATTATATGACTCCTGCAGCTGGTGCTGCCATGGCCGCTAGTCTGGTGGAAGTTCGGGTTATTTAGGCAACCTCGGCTTTCTCGTGCGCCCCGAATTCCCAGGTCAAGTCACATCCACCTTTCTTTCATGTCTTAAAGATGTCCTGTTCCTTTTCACTATCGATAGAGAAACCCAAGAGGAGCGTCCCCCATCGCGGACGTGCTCTTCAAGGGCGCGTCTTGGGAGCTTCTTTTGACTCAAGAAGGATGTCACTGGCAGCTACCCAGATTGTTTTAGCTGAAGGATGGTCTCGGATAAATTGGATCGTGATAGCCGGGTTGTTCTCTAGCGCTCTGGTGTACCGCCCATCCACGTCAAAGCATTCTGACCACAATTCAATGGCGTCTCCGGGTTCTTTTGCTTTTGTCGATGAGTATGATAGAGGGTCTATCACTGTTTTGGTCGGCATCCTGGGGAGCTTCCGTAGCCATGTTGAAAACGGATACGGACGGATTACATTAAAGCTAGCGGTGGCAAAGTGCATTTGAGCAAGTGGGTGAACATGCAAAGAGTATAATTCGAACTGGAGAGGGCACCTAGGATAGTACTACCCAGGCGATAGAAGGAGATCCTCAAGGTGGAAAGAGAAACGACTGTGCAGAGGTATCCATGGCGCCCGAAGCCTAGGGCAAGTCCGAGTTCAATGGAGTGGAGGAACGAGGGCACTACCTTCTCTTACCACCCGGGAGAGCAAACGCTCTTGGCAGGTGCAAGTGGAAATATACCCAGATAACTGTTCTTCACTACCATGGCACACATAGCAGGCTCATACAAGTATCAAGCCGCGCAGTGTCACCACCTGACAGTGAGCTTCGTGCGTGTGAATCTCATTCCCTGGTAGTTCTTGTTCATTTGGAGTCCTGTGGCTGGATGAATGGTTGTAACTGCTTGCAAATTCCTCAGAAAAGAGCGCTAATAGTGGCCTGTTGACCTAGTTAACGTCCATAGCTCTATGTAGGGAGGTTGGATGTAGCAAAGGAGCCCTATACGGATGACGAATGTCCTACGTAGAGCATCATGTGCCCATGTGCATTAAGGTAGCGGTTAGGAGGCACCCGGCCATCGGGCTAATACTTGTCAGCATGAACTGTCAACTACACCGGGACGAAGACACACCACAGCGTATACTTGTCTCGTTAGGAGTTATAGTTAGGGTTGACAACGCTGATATCATGCCGTGATAGCGAGTTTCTAGGATCGCAAATGACCCTGACTCCAGGAGCAGCTTGTTACATGTATGGATCGTCATTGCAAACGGACAGCGGGAAGTTTTCTTTTAATACACGGGAACCACCATCAGTTACCTACACTGTGTGAAGATGGAGAAAACTGATCAGTGTTTAATTAGTCCTTATGGAGAATTATTTCAGCAGCTCTTCAGGGAGCATTAGCAGGAAAAATTGAATTTAGCAGAAGCTTTGACCACTTCTAGGTCCCCAAATAGTGTGCTGCGCTCAGAGCTGGAACTTCCTCATTTCCAGACGCGAATTACGCGCCCCGCTGTCAAAATATTGACATGAACAAAACCGTCAGCTATCATCGAGCCTTCAGCACTATTTAAAAGTCGTCCGGATTGGGATAAATTGAATTGCTGCAGTCGAACCTGTTTCGGCTTAAAGAACAAGCGATTCCTGTTGTTCCCACTCCCCTGACGGGTCGCCAGTGGCTTGTGGTCTGATCAGTGATCGGGCGCTGTCGCATTGGGCGACCCCAGTATCTTGATTAGGTGGGAATAGCGCCTGTGGCTTGCCCCATCGAGATTCACTTTGCGCCCCATCGAAGCGCCGAGAGCCCGAGACAGCTGGGTCGGAACAATGTCGGACTATGATTCAGGAGACGACTTGTTGGCAGATGTCAATGTCGACGGTCTCGTTGCTACATCCAAAAGGGCACACTCGGAGGACGAGGACGATTACCATCAGGGTGAGCAGAAACAAGTATGCAAACGTATAAAAGCCCAAGACAATGATGCCCACCACATGGCCCGAGCGCATCAAATCCTCAAAGAGAGGTTTGGCTATGATAACTTCCGTCACGAACAGCGTTCTGCTATTCAATCCGTCCTAAGGGGCGAGAACACTCTCGTCATCTTTCCCACGGGCGCAGGGAAATCGCTATGTTATCAGGTAAATATTCTCTTGATCCAAGCGCAATCATCTTGACTTATGCTCTCTTCAGATACCGGCAATTGCCTTCGAGCACCTCGATGCCGAGAGCGGTGATGGAAGACCCGACGGCTCTGGCATCACAATTGTCGTCTCACCTCTGATTGCTCTCATGAAAGATCAGGTTGACTTCCTGAAGCGGAAAGGCATCCCTGCAGAATGTATGGACTCCACCAAGACATATGAACAGCAGCAGGAGACCAAGACAGCTATACGAGAAGGTCGCCTGCGGTTGCTCTACTGCGCCCCCGAGAGGCTGAACAACGAAGGATTCGTCGAAAGCATGAAGTATGTCCCAGGTGGCATCCGTCTGATTGCCGTAGATGAAGCCCACTGTATCTCCGAGTGGGGACATTCCTTCCGACCGGATTACCTGAAGGTAGCACGCTTCGCCGAAGAAATCAAAGCCGAGAGGGTTATTTGCCTTACCGCAACGGCTACGCCTCGCGTTGCTGATGATGTCTGCAAAGCGTTCAACATCAAGGAGTCAAACGTATACCGCACATCCCCATACAGACCCAACTTGCAGCTGCTCGCCGAGTCCATGGAGACGAAGCAGGACAAATACCCGCGATTATTTAACTTTCTTCACACACATCGCGGTTCGACACTCGTTTGCGTCACATTACAGAAGCAAGCCGAAGTTCTTGCCGATGACCTGCAAGATCAGGGGTTTAATGCAGTGGCATTCCATGCCGGTCTCAAGTCCGAAGAGAAGGCCAGGATTCAAGATAAGTTCATGGCGTCCGAGATACCGATTGTTGTTGCGACTATCGCCTTCGGTATGGGAATTGACAAGCCCGATATCCGTAATATTATTCACTTCGACCTCTCTTCTACTATAGAGGAGTACAGCCAACAGATCGGCCGCGCCGGGAGAGATGGACTGGAAAGTCATTGCGTATTCTACATTTGCCCGGAGGATTTCTACCTCCGAGAAAACTTCGCCAGGGGTGACTTGCCGTCTCGCGACTCCTTACGTGGTCTTCTGAAAGAAGTGTTTAACCAGGAGGTGATTGACGATACCAGGGGTGAGGGCTTCAAAATCAACCACTATCAACTCAGTCAAGACTATGATATCAGGCCCAGTCCACTCAACATTCTACTAGCGACGTTGGAACTTCGATTTGGCCTGATTAGGGCCATAACTCCCGAATACTCATCATACAAGTACGAGGCGACGAACAAGTACGGCTACTTCATCAAGATCGAAAAGACGCTGGCAGGGAAAGCCATATTCAATAATGCGAAGAAGGCGGTAAAACTGTATGACATCGACGTGACCGCAACTGCACGAGCTATAGGGATGCCGCGTAACGACATCGTGAGGCGGCTCAACGAGTTAAACGATATGGGCGCTCTGGTACTGAAAGTGAGCGGCGTCCAGAATAGGTACAGGATCCTCAAGCCGCTCCCACAGACAGACGAGGAGATCGATGACCTCGTCGACAAACTGTACGCCGACATGGAATCGCGCGAAACCGACGCGCTGAACCGGGTGCAACAGGTCGCGGATCTCATCACAGGCAGCAAGTGCTTCGCCCACGCACTTGCGCAACACTTCGGCATGGGACTCCCCGACGGGAAGACGAGTTGCGGTCACTGTACCTACTGCCTGACCGGGAAGCCCGTCGTCCTGCCCCCGAAGCCGCACAGGCCGGTGGACATCTCGGGCATCAACAAGATCCTCGACGCCTGCGACGTGCGCGACGATCCGCGCTTCCTGGCCCGCGTCGCCTTCGGCATCAAGAGCCCCAGGGTCACGAGGCTCAAGCTGGACAGGATCCGGGAGTTCGCCTCCCTCGAGGACCACGATTTCGACGTAAGTTTTCTCACTGTCTCACTACCTTGGACCGGGCTTTAGTTATGTGCCTGACGCTGATCTGATGTGCAGTCCCTGTTGAAGGAGTTCACGCGCGCCTGCGACGCCGCGGGGCGCGAACCGAACGTGCAGCGGGAGCCCCTCGTGAAGCGCGAGAGTAACTCGGCGCGCAGGTCTCCAACTAAGCGAGGTCGTGACGCTAAGCGTGGATCGTCGTCTTCTCAACGCGGGTCATTTTTGCGAGGCGGATCTCACAGAAAGTAACTGCTGGTCCTGAGCTGGCTCTATGAGGGGGTTCTTTGAGGAGACAAGGCTTGTGCTAATATTGCGGTAGGGTTTAGTGTACATCATCGGGTTTGGACTTGACGGGAGTTGCTGGGTGGCTGGAAATAGGATGAGTGAGAGCTATGTAGAGTGTGTGCGCGAGTAGTTGCCTGAGCTGCGCTAATAGATGTCCTTTGAAGGTAAATTCAAGGGAATTGAGTCCCTATGCCTGCGTTCCCAGGTGTCGGGGTTTCCCGTAGGTGAAGTTGTCATTGCCGTCACCACTTCAAGGACATTTCGGGTCTGCCTAGATGTCGAGCAGCGCGTTAACCTAATATCTAGCATGGAGAGATTTTATTCTTCCAGGAGTCTCCTAACCATGCTGAAAATAACCATACAAACAGCTTTTCCCCTTTAACACTCAGCTAACTTAAAGACCAGTACTATCTCCCATTTCAGCCATATGGTAACAATTGTAGGTCTTATTAATTTATAACAACTTGTACATTATCTTTGTCGTGGAATAGGGGTATCTGTGTTAGTTATCAAGCTCCATAGCACCCGGAAGAACCTTATTCCGGCGCTCCTACAGTATATAGAAAACTTCCTAACTACCGCTTCTTAAGGCTTAATTCTAGTTAAACAATTATTACTTCTCATATTTTATGCAATTTTTTTTTGCAATTAACCTAATTATAACAATTATAAGCCCGATAATTTAATTACGTAAAATAATTATAATTAAATTAATCGCAATTTTTTATTTATTAATTTAAAATATTACATTACTTATTAATATGTTAAATAATCTTATTTTTAAAAATATATTTTTTAAAAATTATTTTAATTATCCTAATTAATTTTTTTTTTACGATTTTGTCACGGGCCAAGAGCCCTAGTGGAGGGATTAGCGTAGCGCTAATCCCGTGGCTCCTGTATATATAGCTAGCTGCTCCCACGCATCTTCTCAGCTGTTCCCTAGATTTCTCAATAGACCTGTTGTGGCCCATATCCTTAGTTACTGCGTATGCAGCCCCTTACAGATTTAACGCTATTTTACGTAACGTATAGCACCTTATAAACCGTAATATATTTAACGCGAATTATTTTGTGGGTTTTCGGAAAAAATTTTTAATCGAAAAATATACTGCAAAAATTAATATTAAAACGAAAACAAATATATAAAGGTATTAGCTTTTTGGGAAAACTTTTATATTAATATCGTTTAACGTAAATCTTTTCTAAAAAAGCTTAAAGAATTATTCCTTAATAATTTTGAAAAAAATACAATAAAAATATCAAACGTTGTACGAAAACCGTATGCAAAAAATAACGGGAAACTTTTAAAACTAATATCTAATACCTTAATATTTAAATATAAATTAATGTAATAATAGAAAATGAATTTTTAAAAACGCCCAAATTACTTTAATCGTCTAAAGAAAAATTACAATATAAGATTTATTTATAAAATTAAAAAATTAACTCGCTTTTTTTTTTACTAAGTACCATTTCGACGATATGCGAAAATTACCGTAAAGCCTTACGCCTAACTAAAATAGGCCACATAAAACCTAATTAATAATATTAAACCTAATATATTACTTATATTAAAGCGAAAATATATACTTTTTAAAAATTAAAGAGATATTCGTAATAAAGGATTTCCTAAATGCCGTAAAAAATATTTTACATTAAATTAAAGATAATAAAAATTAATTAACTTTATTAAAAAATAAATTTTTAATAAATTTATAAAAAGCTTAAAAAACTTAAAAATTAGTTTTCGGCTATATGCCATAAAAATAAATTAAGGGCCAAAATTAAAAAGTTCGGAAGTTTCGTTATTATATTACTAAATGTACAATTTAAAAAAACATTATTATAACTTAAAATAAGTTTTATTTTATTAAATACGTTTTTAAAAAAAGAAAATAAATATTTTTGCCTAATTACGTTAAATAAGATTTACTTATAAAAACTTAACGAATACGTTTATTTACGTTTTGCGATTACGGAGTTAATTATCCGGAAATTTTATTACTTAAATTAAAAAGATATTAGAAAAATTCATAAATGATTTAAATATAATTAATAAAAGAAATTCAGTTAGAACTTTATAAAATTTCTTAAATAAAAAAAAGTTATTCGGAAAATTATAAAATAATTAACGTTTATTTTTATTATGTAATTCGGTAATATTATTATAACGTTTTTTAATTTACGTACCTTAAATTCTTTTAATTTAATTTTAAGAATTTATATTATTATTTATTTTAGTACGTATTTTTTATTTTAATTTACCCTATTTAATGATTATAAGGCCAGGTGTTTGGTAAATTTTAAAAAACTTATTTATTCCCGGTACCTTTATACTTAATATTATAGAAAATACAATAAAAACGGGTATTTCCTTATTTTCGATTAATGGTATAAAGGAGAAAATAATTAAAAAATATTATATAAAACCTTTAATAAATTAAAGCATAATTTTATATTTAAAAATATGGTAATAATAGAAAAAGTTTATATTAATATTATTTTAAATACTTTATTTTATAAAACTGGGATTTAATATTACGGTTTGGATTATTTCTTCAAAATAAGAAAAATTAGAGAAAATATTTTTTGCGGAATTTTAATAATTACATAATTTAAATTTTTTCTAAAATAAACCGTTTTCTTTTTATTCGAACATTTTATTAACAATTTCGCAAAATTTAATTAAAGTTTTAATATATTTAACGATTAATAAAAAAAAGAAAAAAGGCAGTAAAAGCGATTAAGGAATTATTTACGGCCCCGTATAAGAACAAAAAACTTTTAATACTTAAAATTAAAATATTTAAAACTTATAATATTAAAATCGTTCGTTAAAAATATTAGGAGCGTTATTATAAAAGGGATAATACGCCGGAAATATAAGGCTTATATTCGTACATACGTTTTTCAAATAATTTTAAGGCGTATATTAAAAAATTAAACCTTTAAATTCTTTTAATGTATTACGTAAAATTATTTTAATTATTTTGCGAGTTACGATAATTTTAAGTAATTCCTAATAATTAAAAATAAGTATAATAAGAAATTTTTCGTTTTTTTAATTATTAATCGTATTTAAGAAGTAAAGTTCCGAGTTATTAAGGTTTTCGAATATTAAGTATGCAAATAATATAAGTTCCTTATTTATAAAATTAAGCAAAATAAACAAGACTAAAATAATCGTAATAAATAAATATAAAACTTATTAAATATAATATATTACAAAAGGCATTAAATTTAAGTTTTTATCCTTATATATTAAATAATTTATAAAAAAGGCGAATAAACAAGGTAAAAAATAATTAATAAAGTTTTTAAAATAAGGTTAAAAACAAATTTTCTTAAAAAGCTTTGGCTTAAAGTAATAAAAATAATAACGTAAATATATAATATAAGCCCGAATTATTTTTACAGTTAATTATTATCTAATAAAATATTTGTTCGTTAATTTCAGCAATATTTTTATTAATATAACCCCGCCGTAATTAATAAAATTACCGTAAATTTTAAACCCGATTAATCTAGAATTTTCGCATACGGCGTACGAATATATCCGTTAACAAAAAAACGAAAAACAAAAATAAATAAACGAATATAAAAGGTTAAACCGAAAACTTATGTCGGATATCTAGTAAAGTACCGAATTTTTAATATTTACCGAATATAAGTATTCAAATTTCGCAAGGTTATTATTATACGTAATGTTACGTTCGATAAGGATATTTTTTATCAGTTAAAAAAAGAAAAGAAAAGGCGTTCGCCTTAGTTATAAGCCGAGAACTTATATAAAATTTCTATATCTTTTAAAATCTAATTAAAAAAGATTTAATTTTCGAAATAATTAACGTATAAAATAACTTATATATTAATTACAGTATTTTAAAAAACGCAAAAGGTTTTAATTCCGAGTTTAAAAATTCAACAAGTAATTAACTAGGGGGTTAAAATTCGGAAATAAAAGAATTTACGGGTAAAGCTGAAATTAATTATAGATTTTTAACTCCTAAACGCATTTTTGATCCGGAAAATAAAATCCAGAGAAACGCTTAAAAAACAAGATTTAATTATTTACTAACGTCGAAACTTAGCTATTTGCTAAAAGTATAAAATCCGCGGAATATTCGTAAGCTTATTATTAAAAAAAATAATACGGAAAAAATCTCCCTGAAAATGCACTTAACGAGAACTATAGGTAAATTAGTTTATTCGTATATATTTAAAACCAGGTTCGGAATTTTAATAAGTAAGGAAATTTCGATAATTAAAAGAACTTTATTTCCCGTATTCCCATATTTAAGAAAAATAAGAAAAAATAACCGCAAATACTTATTCGCAAAAATAAAAAACTACGAAAACGAAAAAATCTTAATAATAGTAAAAACGACGGCGTTTATTCGATAAATGCCATTATGATTTACAAAAATAACAAAATATATTTAACCTTAAATCGAAATTAAAAAAAGTTAATTATTTATTCTTCTTATTATAATATGCAGTAAAATAAGGATATAAAAAGCTTTATACTTTCTATATAATAATTGCGGTAAAGATATAAAAAAACGTTAAAAAGTTAGGTATAATATTTAGCAAATCCAGAATTTATAAAAATTAATTAATTAAACCGCATAAATTTAAAAGAATTTCGAGAAGTATTTTTTAAGATAAACCGTTAAAAAGAATACTAAAAAAATTAAAGCGTTTACAAAACGCGAAATACAGAAAAAATATACCAATTATATAAACTAAATTTAAATTAATCCTTTTAAAAAAGGTCTTTATATATAAATTTAATAAAAATAACTGGTTAAAACGTTACAAATTACGTATTTACGTATACGACAATTTTCAAAAAGCCGATTCGCTTATTAGTATTTATATTATTACGTTCACGGCTAAATTTTTTAAAATAATTATAGCTATAATTATTAAATTCGATTTTGAAATTCGTTAATTCGATATCGAAATAACTTTTTTAAATGTTTTTCGCAAAAAATAAGTTAAAATAATTTAAGTTTTCCCTAATAATTTTAAAAAAAACGGAATATGCGTAAAGTTCGAACGAATGCTATATGAACTTAGGAATTCACCTTTATTATGGTATCGAGAATTTTTTTTATCTTACAGAAATTAAGGTTTACCGTATCTTTAAAAAAGCCGTACTTATTTTATAATAAATAACGTACGCTTATTTTTATATTTTTTATTAATAATTTATTATGTTTTTATTACTGAAACAATTAATATTAAACCGATAAATTACTTTTAAAGTTAAGGGGAATATATAAAGTTAAAAACCAAAACGAAAAAAATTAATTCCTAAATATTTAAATAATTCGAGATAAATTTAAAAAACATTTCGTGATTTATAATTTTTATATTAAAAAAAGTATTATTCATTTTGAGCTTATAAAAAACGTTTACGTACCTTTAACCTCTTTAAAGATTAAAAAATCTACCCCTAATACCGGAATAATATTTAAAAAAATAAATTAAAAATTATTAAAAATGCGTAAATTTTATTTTGTATATAATAATTATAATTCGCCTAAACGAAATTTACGTAATTTCTGTATTATTAAAATTTCTAATTAATTTATTTAATAAATATACTAAAATAATTAATAAAGTAATCCGTTATTTTTATTATATATTTTTTAAATAAATATATATAAAAGTAAAAGTACGAAACGTTAAACGTTATTAATTATAGGAAACGTATCGTTTGCCGATAATCCCGAAACGCGATAACTTTTTTAAAATTATATAATAATTTTGTTTTAAAAATTAATTATATAAAAAATAATTTTTTAAATGACGATAACGATTTCCATAATAAAAATTAAATTATTTACGTCAAAGCATACAATTAAAAAATTATGATTTTTAAATATTTATTTTAAAATTTAAAATTAATATTAAATTCATAATATGGGAAAGTAAAACAAATCAATATTTAATTATTTTAAAAATAAATTCGTAAATCGTTTAGCGTAATTTATTTATTTATAATTTAAATATTTACTAACGCATTAATAAAAAGTTTTTCTAAATAATAATTGGAATATTTTAAATTATTTTTTAATTTATAAAATTTATAGCAAATATAATCGAAAAAATATAAAAATAAACAAATACGTAATATTTTTTTAGATTTAGGTTTTTCGAAATAAACCTTTTTTTAATTTTTTTAAAAAAAATCTAAAAATTACTATTATTATTATTATTATATCTACGGCAAAAACAAATCGAAAATTTATTTATCTAAGGCCAGCATTTACGTACGTATAATAAATATATTATTAATAAACGTTATTATAATAATAAACGTACCCGTACCTTGTTATTTTTTTTAAAAGTATAAAAATAGCCGTATAAAGATAATTTATTTTTTATAATTTTGGTTAATATTTTTTCTAAAATATAAAAACGGGAATATAAAAAGTATATACGGTAAAAAACGTCGTTTTCGAATGCTTTTACGAAATATATTACGGTAGCGTAAATAACGACAGGATTATAATTAATAATTAATAAAAAAATCCTAAAAAATAAGAAAATACATATATTAATATGTAAGGATATCCGAAAACGTAACGCCAGCAATAATTACCTACGGCGGCATTATAATATATGCCGTCGGAACGGCCGGCAAACACGGAATGTAAATAACCGAAATAAAGTTCGGAACGGTACGTTTTACGCGTAGGATATTAACGAGACGGATAAGCGGATATTGCAAATATTACGAACATCGTAAACGTAATAACAAATACGAACGCGGGCGAAATAAGAACGTTTTATTTACGTTCGGCATCGGCCGTAATATTTGCAATAATAATAATGTAAGATAATGGACAGCTGTGAGCTGAATGAGGTGATCTCCGACCAGTCGTAGAGCAGATTCCAAGAAGTAAGTGTATTAGGTTACTTTCATCTGGCGTTTCCCACTAGCTGCCAGATGGTGGATTTATACTAGTGAGTGGGTCGGTGGCTGATCGGTGGCTAGTCGGCTATCAGCCTTATCCTCATAGGGGCTGTATTCTCACAAATAACGGTAACGGCGGCGGCGGCGGCCTCCGCATATATTACATAGATTACGCGAACGCAAACGACTATAACGCGTTAAATTTAAAAGGCTATTTATTATAATTATTATAAACAAATTTATATAAAATTACTTAATAATAATATTTACGTTATTATTAATATTATTATTATTAATAATATTAATTATAATTAATAATTAATATATTTAATAATTTTTAATATATATAATTTACGCGTAAAAAATAAAAATAATAATTAAATAATAATAATAATAATAATAATAATAATAATAATAATAATAATAATAATAATAATAATAATAATAATCATCTGTATTATATACGTTAATTTAATAATTATTTTTTCTTAATATAAGATATTTACAAAATTATTATGCGAATTAAAAAAATTTTTAATACGCGAAAATAATAAAAAAAGTAAGCGAGCAAAACGTAAACCTTATTATTTCGATATTTATTATTATGGCGGTAATAAAAAAACGAATATAATATTAATTTTTCCTCCTTATATTTAATATACGTATAGCTTATTTTTTATTAGTCAAACTAATTAATTATATTATTTTTTATCATTATAATGTTATAACCTAACGATCTTGGCTTTCCTAAACGGTCGAAGAGCTTAGGTACTTAAGCCCGACCATGCTAAGAAGATCACGTAATTGGCTCAAAGGGCTTAAGAGCTTGGCGCCTTTAAGCCGGTTAAGCCAGTAAGTAACTTAAAAGGCTTAAAGAGCTTAAAAATTTAAGCCGGTTAAGTGGTTTAAGCCGAAAGTAAAATATATACGTTTATTAATTCCATAATTTAAATAACTTTAACTTATAATATAATATCGTTACCTAAAATATTTTTAATATTACGAAACGTAATACGTTATTATATTTATTATTTAAATTCTTACGATATTCTTATTAATATAAATCCGTTAGCTTAAAGTTTAATAATTAATTAAACTTTATAATTTGTTATATATTATAAGTTTTTATTTAATAATACCGTTAAACTTTAAGTAATATTTAACATTATTAAAATATTAACCAGCATTTAGAAAACTCTTATTTAACAATTTTAGGCTTAAATTCGAGAATTAGAAAAAAAAGTTCGATAACTTAAAGTTACGTTATTTGCCTAACCTTTTTTCGTCCGCATAAAGCCAAAAAAGCCGGAACCTTACGATAAAAAAGGCAGTTTTTAAACTTTTCTAATTTAGGTACGAATTTACTTTCGTTTCCTAGACCTTAATAATTTAGCGGATATGGTTCTAGTAATAAAAATATATTTAACAGAAAATACGGCTAATTAATTTAAGCTTATTGTGAAAAACTTTTTAAAAATAAAAAAGCTGGATAAAAAGGATTTTATTAATAATGTTTTTTTATTTTATATTAATTTCGAAAATAAAATATACGATAATTTTGGTAATCCGGATAAAAAACGATTTGCGGTTTAGTAACTTTTATAATTTAAATAAAAAAAACCTATATTTAAATACGCCATAACTTTTAAGAATTTTGCAGTTAAGGCAGAATGGGAAAATAACGAAACCAATACCTTTATTAATATGTTTTATAAAAGATTAAAAGATAATATAAAAAAATAAAATTATTCGGATTAAATGATTAATTGCTTTAAATCGGTATATCGTAAAGGTAATTAAGATCGATAATCGATAATTTAAAAAACGATAAGAGAAAAAAGAATAATATGCTTTATGTTCGAGATATAATAAGTTTAATTAAGGGAAAAAACGAGATGCATTTTTTACTTTTTACGGAACGGCGCTAGGACTTATGGAACTTGGCGTTACTTATAAACAAAATTAAAGCCAGATTAAGTGCTTTCATTACGGCAAAATAGGACATAAAGTTTATAAATATAAAAAACTTAAAAAATTACGGCAAAATAATTAGATTCTTATATCGGAAAAACAGTTTAAAAATAATTAAGAAAATAATAACAAAATTATTAATATAATTTAAGTTAAAAATTTATTAGGTTTATAATAAAAGGTTTAATAAGAATTATTTCGATAAAAAATCCGACGAAAAATGCGAAAAACCAAAAAACTAATTTAATAAGTATTACAAATATAGCAAAAGGCATTATAAAAATAATTAGGTAAATACCAGAATTAAATAAAAAAGATTTATGCCGAAATTTCTGATCGATACGGCAAAATATATACCATATATTGTCGACGACGAGAATATCCCAATTACGAAAAATGGAAACAATATATTTATGTACGAATTACCCGTATATATTATAAGAGATTCGATTTTCCAAACCGTACCGGGCATAACAAAAATAATAAATAATGGTATTAACAGCTTCGAATTATAACCTTAGGAAATGTTTAGCAGTTAACCGAAATAGAAAATTAGCTCGAAAAAAATAATACTCGTAAGAAAACCTTTTTTGTTATTATAAATAATGCAATTATTAAACGAAAAAGGAGTTGGTCTAGCGTACGATAAAAAAGCATTATTAAAAAGTTATTACGAATTTTTATTTTCAATTGGTATTTACCGCAAACCCTTACAAAAAAAAGCCATTAAGGAAGAAATACGTTAATTTATAAAAGATTTCTGGAACAATAACTAAAATCACGGATAATAAGATACAGTCGTAAATATAAGAAAATAATTTATTCGATAAGAAAAGGAACTGCAAAAGAATTAGAAATAATTAATACGGCTTAAAGAAATAATATATCGATAATAACAATAAATATAACAGTTAAAGGCGTTAAATAAAAAATATAAATAAAGTTCGATAAATTCGAATAAGAATTAAAAAAAAGTTACTTATTAAAAAGCCGTAAAATAACGAAATCTAAAGAAGTTAAAGAGAATTTTTAAAAAAAGGCTTTAAATGCGACGATAGAAAACGTTAACGACTTTATTACTTTGGATATACGAATTAAAATATATTAGTATACCGTAATGGTAAAATACGGAGCTTTAGGCGGAAATTATATTATACCGGATATAATTAATAAGTTTAAATTATTATGGAGATATAAGTTAGAACCGTATATAATAATAAATGCCGAAAATTAAGAATTTGCTTACGATAACGGAAAAGTTATATGCGAAATTAATTACTTTAAGATTTTTGTTAAAAGATAATATTAAATAATTAATTTCGATATTATTTTATTTAGAAATTACGATATAATCTTAGGATTATTATGGATACGCCAGTACGGAATTTTGATTAATAGTAAAATTAGTTAGGTAAAATTCATTTTATTCCCTATTAATAAACGAAAAAAAAGAAAAATTAAAATCTTAATATTCAATCGATAATAACGACGAATATAAGTATAAAAAATATAACAAATATCTTATTACTTAAAGGAATAAGATATAAAAAACCGGATATTAAAGAAAAATACAACGTATCGTTATTACTATTAGAATAAAATTGAAATAATTAAATAACGATTTAAAATAATAAAAATAATAACTTAAAAAGTTAGAAAATATAATTAATATATTATTATAATATTATAAATACGACCAGCTTTTTAGGAAAAAGCTTGATACAAAATTATTAGAACATAACGAATGGGATTATAAAATAGTTTTTAAGAAAGGATTTTCGATAAAGTTTTACCTTATTTATAATTTTAACGGAAACGAATTACGTACTTTCAAAAAATACTTGGAAAATCGACTACAAAAAGGATAAATTCGACTTTCGAAATTATTAGTAAGATATCTTATATTTTTATATTGAAAAAAATGGAAAATTACGACTTATAGTTAATTATCGATAATTAAACAATATTATTATTAAGGATTGAATATTATTACTTTTAATTACGGAAAAAAAAACCGATTTTACGGAATTAAATAGTTTATAATATTCGATTTTAAAAATAAATATAACTTTATCAAAATTAAAAAAAATACAAATAAAAAATAGCTTTTAGGACGAAATACGAACTGTTTAAGTATTTGGTTACACTAATAAAACTTATAAACGCACTAGCAATTTTCCAGCAAATAGTTAATTACGTATTACGAAAATACCTCGATATTTTCGTTATTTGCTATCTTAACGATATTTTTATTTTTTCGGAAATAAAAGAAATATACGTAAAATATATTTATAAAGTTTTTTAAGTTTTATAGGATGTAAAGTTATTTGTTAATGCAAAAAAAAATTAATTCCATATATAAAAAATGGAATATCTGGGATATATTATTATCTTAGGATATATCAAAATAAATCCTAAAAAAGTCGCTGTAATTACAGAATAGCAAACGTTAATAACGGTTAAGGAGGTATAGGTATTTTTTGGATTCGCCAATTATTACAGAAAATTTATTCAAAATTTTAGCAAAATAATTATACCCTTAATAAATCTTATAAAGAAAAAAAAAGAATTTAAATGGACGCCAGATACGGAAAAGGTATTTTAAGATATTAAAGATACGATTATTAATAAGTTAGTATTAATTATGTACGATTTAAACCGTTTTATTAAGTTAAAAACCGATATTTCGGATTACGTATTAGGCGTAATGATCGAATAACGAAATAATTAAGGTAAATTATACCTTATTATATTTTTTTCGTATAAATTAAAAAAACCGAGTTTAATTACGGTATTCCAGATACGGAATTTATGGCTATTATTATAGCATTTCGGGAATTTAGGCATTTCCTAAAGAGAAATTTGTACCAGGTTAAGGTTTATACGGATTATTAAAATTTTACCCGATTTATTACGACCAGAAAATTTACAGGACGATAGTTTGGTTTCGCGAAAAAATTGGCGAATTTCGACTTTGTTATTATCTATAAAAAAAATCAAAAAACGGCAGAATAAATATTTTAAGCAAATAACCAAACCTTAAAAAAAATTAATTAAAATTAATTATATAATTTTTGATATTATTATAAAATGATATTTACGCTTACGACAAATTGCGATAATTCGGGTAATACTTTACGATATATATCAAAAACTTTAATAATATAATAATAATTTCCCAGAAAACCAAAAAATAGACAATATATAAATTTCAAAGAAATATCAGAAAAATCTAATATGCAAAATATATAAATATTAATTATATAAATATCCAAGGATTTATAAAATTTTAAAACGACTTTAATGCATATGTTTTTTAAAATAAAATTAACAGTACAAAAAATTATACGGTAATACGATATTTGCGCTAAAGCAAAAATTCGACGACATAAATTATATCAAGAATTACAGCTATTATTAATCGTAAAACGATTATAATATTTAGTTATATTCGACTTTATTATTAAGCTTTTTATATTAAAAGATTTAATTATAAAAATATATTACGATAATATTTTCGTAATCGTCGACCGATTTACGAAATTTTTTTTATTTTTTATTATATTACGAGAACATAAACGCCGAATAATTAATATATATTTTTTAAATACGTTTTTAATATATACAGGTTATTAATGGAAATTATTTTAAATAAAAGATTAATATTGGTATTTAAATTTTGACAAGGCTTAATAACATAGATCGGCCTAAATTATAAATTATTTAATATATTTAGACTTTAAATAAATAAATAAATAAAATAAATAAATTAAACTTTAAAAATTTACTTATAATATTATATTAATTATAAACAAAATAATTAAGTTAAAAAATTACTAATCGTATAATTAGCTTATAATATTAATTATTAAAAAAATATTAAAACTATATTTGTAAATATAAATTTTGATTTTATTTTAAAAGTTTATAAAAATATATAATAACGGTTTAATTAATATCAAAATAATCTTTACGTTAAAATAATTATAATAGTTATATTAAGAAATAAAATTAAAATTAAAATTCGTATAAAATCAAATAAGTAAATATTATAATTAAAAAAAGTTAAAAAGATTAATTTTTAAAAAGGGGGAAATAATTTTTTTAATTATAAAAAATATTTAAATAAAAGAATTTACCAAAAAGTTCGATTTTAAATATATCGGTTCATACAAAATCGTTAAGAAAATCTTAAAAAATAATTATTAATTAGAATTTTTACTAAAAATTAAATTTTATTTAATTTTTTATATTTCTTTATTTGAATTAATAACAAATATAATTAAGATGTATATGGTATAAGATAACGCGGAAATAAAAACCAAATAAATATACGAAATAAAAAAAATCTAATATACGAAAATAAAACGGATTTATTTAATACCTAATTAAATGGAAAAAGCACCCGGATTCCGAAAATATCTGGGAATTCGCCAAAAACCTTATTAGCGCCCAGCGTTTGTTAAAAAACTTTTACTAATAATAATAGATGCGTTTTAGTTAAGGGTTAACCAGTTAATAACCGGGATATCGGGCCAATCGGTTGCGACCTGCGTTAACGTAATAATTATAACGGCGGCTTTTAACTATTCTTATTTTTTTAAGGCGTTTAAATTTTTTTATCGTTTCCGTATTTTGAATATTATGACGAAATATTTTAATTCTACGACGGCAAAGCAATTTCCGTTATTTTTATAGGCGGTTTAATTTATTTGTAACATTACGTAAGATTTTACGGATTTATTTTTTTTTGCGTTTTAAACGGTTTTCCTTATTAAGTAATTTTTTGTGCTTAAATTCCAAAAGGCTAAATAAGTTGCAAAAGTTACCGTATTACGTATAACGGGCGTATTTCCCAGAATTACGGTATGCTTTGTAAGGTACGTCGACAGAATAATAACAAAAATAAAAATTTTCTTAAGACATAATAAAACCTAGCAATATAATACGTTTTGTAAGAATAAAAACGTTAGTACGTTTGTAGAAACGGGATTTTTCGACGTAACCCGATATGATAAATATAAAGAAAAAAAAAGTTACTTATTAAAGTTAACAAACAAACGGAATAATCTTTAAGGATAAAAATCCTGAAAGAAAAGAGATCGTGTTATAACCTAACGATTTTGGCTTCCCCAAACGGTCGGAAAGCTTAGGCACTCAAGCCCGACCATGCCAAAAAGATTACGTAATTAGCTTAAAGAGCTTAAGGGCTTGGCGCCTTTGAGCCGGTTAAACCAGCAGATAGCTTAAAAGGCTCAAAGGGCTTAAGGGCTTAAGCCGGTTAAATAATTTAAGCCAGAAGTAAAATATATACGTTTATTAATTCTATAATTTAAATAGCTTTAGCTTGCAATATAATATCGTTACCTAAGATATTTTTGGCATTACGAGACGTAATACGTTATTGTATTTATTGCTTAGATTTCTACGATATTTCTGCCAACATAAACTCGTCGGCTTAAGGTTTAATAGTTGGTTAAACCCTATAGCTCGTCATATATAATTATTAGAAAATTATAAAAATTACGATAAATAAATTTAAAAAATAACTCCCTTTTATTTAGGAGATATATCGTAAAATTAGAGTATTTATATTAATTATTAAGCTTTATAGCACCTGGAAAAACCTTATTCCGGCATTCCTATAGTATATAAAAAGTTTTCTAGCTACCGCTTCTTAAAGTTTAATTCTAGTCAGACAATTATTACTTCTCACATTCTATGCAACCTTTTCTTGCGATCAGCCTAACTATGACAACCTTAAATTTTAATTTTTTTAATTTTCAAAATATCCATATCTGGTTATTGTTTAAAACCACTTTATATATAAGTACTTAATTTGCACGTTTATACTACTTAGTAATTATCTTACGGCGACTGGCGGCGAAATTACCTTCTTTGGTATATCGGCGAACCTAGTTAACCAAGTATTGAACCTAATTATACGGTTGATATTAATAATCGTTTCGCATAATTTTAATATTAATGTAACTCTCTAATTACTAGATACGACTCGAAATTCGCAGGCTAGCTAGATACAGTGAACAATTAAGCAAACGGCTAATTAACTTAATACCGGTGTTTAAAAGGCGCCTTTTTGACTTATCTCATTTATAGGTTAAAATGTCGGTGTTTTGGTGGTGGGTCCCGGATGGTATGGCCCTGGCTGTGCATAGCCTCGTGTGGCAGTTTGTGAATAAGGTCGCCGGGAAAGTTACCTACAAATAGGTGCCCGGGGAAGCAAGGGATGCGCAAACGGAGCCCAGCCTGAATCGCCGCAGAACGGGCTAGAGTGGGAAATGCTCCCTAGGCTGATGACATGAGCAAGCAACATTGGGAAAATTGAGTAAATAAGCGTGCTACACACGCACATGTGCATGTTCAGTTTGTATATCGACTATAGGGTATGCACTACCCACCCACCCACGCTAAAATTTCCTACCACGGGTATCCGTGGGTGGGTAAAAATTTACGTGGGTGGTTAACAGGGATGCGTGG
>QJNS01000572.1:0-10161 GCA_004154925.1 Monosporascus cannonballus
CCCCCCCCGCCCCCCGGCCCCCCCCCCCCCCCCCCCCCGCAAGCAAGTCGCCCATTCAACCGCCCGATACATACATAACCTACTTGGAGATACTTAGGGGAGACGCGTGAATGGCCACGATGGGGGGCTCCATTGTTCCATCGCGGAATCTTAACCGTTGGACATGTGTTTCAACCAGTCCGCCCGGTCTACTCAGCACAACTTGCATACCCCGAAACGAGCCCTGCTGCCTCCACGCTCACCATCCCCCACGCCATTCTATTCTCTATATTTTGGGGGTTGGACGGGCTGATGGGCTTGCTCGCCATAGGTAGTCTGGTTCTCTTTCCTTTTCGTTGGTACAAGCTCCTTTACGTTAGCCCCGCCGTATGGAAGCCCACAGGGGCTTGCGAAGGGTGTATTCTTGGTTTGGACGAGGCACGATGATGAGGGGAACGTACTGCTGCTTGGCTGATTACGCGGGTTGCGGAAGAAGGGGTAGGCACGGACGAAATATGACTTGCAGCGGCGGGCGATCAGCAAACAGCGGCTTTATGTACTTATTCAGGAGGGGTTGAGCGGGAACGGGTGAGGGTGGCATGTGGCTCGAGGAGGCGGTGCGGAAGGGGGCACGCAGACAGCCGAGCAGGTAGGGAGACAGGTAGTTGAACACGGCGAGAAAAACGAGCATCACGGCTCTTCTGGTTGCGAACGCATGGAAGTTGGGCTCGGGGTTCCTGATGCCCGGAAATGATATCAGTGCTGTCTGTAATGAGCGCCATGGCTTCTATCTTATGTCGTTTTGGGCGGCTCCCTCAGACTCCGAGTTCAGAATAGTGAAGGGGGGTATGCTGCCTATATTATTTACTGCAGACGAAGGCCAGGAAATGGCGTCGCGCGTGAAGGTGGGCAGTCAGGTAGGGGTACCTAGGTTGTTGGGTGGGTGGTTGTATATTATTGAACGCTTGCGCCAATTCCCACACGGTCATCGTATCCGACTCCAGAGAATACCACAACGTGCGTACAAAGCAAATGCAAGTGATGGTTGCCCGCCTGGGAATCACCAGGGCCCGAGCAGTTCCGGGCGGCCGCAAGGCGAACCTGGCCAGCGGAGTGGAAGAGAAACCCCCAGGCATCCATTCCCCGATCAGTCGAGTCAGCCAGCTAACTGGGCGATATATATCTCCGTACCGTACCGTATCCTTAACCAACCCGATCCTAAGAAACGGTTGCGATCTTCTAAGGGGGGTACCGTATTTCAAAAGAAAAAGAAAAAAAAAGGTATACTCACGTGCTACCCATGGATAGATATGCTTGAATGATTTATTAAGGTTTCCAGTTCTGTGTCCGCTGTGCAAGGTCCCACGCCGTAATCCTCGCTTCTGGAAGCGGCTCTAGCATCTCCCCCACCGTTCTATACAGCTCACCATGACCATCTTTGTCTTCTTCGTTCGCCAACCTCTCGATTTCCCTGCGCATCCTCTCCACCTCGGCCAACCAGGTGCTCATCTGCCGCACCGCGCGCATCTTCTCGTCGGGTCGGCAAACCCCGTGCACGTGCCTTATCATCCATTGCCGGTGTAACGCGTCCGGCAGCCCGATCAGGCGTAGTGCGAAAAGCAGCACGACGCCCAGGGCGAAGATGTCCGACGGCTCTTCGCGCGTCTTGGCGCTGAGGAACTCGGGTGGCAGGTACCAGGGCGTGCCGGCTTGGAGACATTGATGCTCTTCGCGACGCAACGATGCCAAGCCGAAATCTATTAGCACCGCCCGGCCGTCGCGGGCCGAGTACAGGATATTGGCGGGCTTTATGTCGTTATGCAGCACACCCACGTCGTGCAGAGAAGCGATAGCTCCAGCTATATCTCCTAGGACGCGGCGGGCGTCGGCGATGGTACCTGTGAACTTGTGCGTACCGGTTTCGGTCCAGTGCGGCCACGAAGCCAGGGAGACGGCGTCGACATGCGCTTGGTACATGGTCAGCAGGCGAGCGTCCGACGAGATCATGCTCACGATGGCGGTGTCCTCCCGCCGAGACAAGGCCTCGGTGAGAAAAGAGTGGATGCGCGTCTCCTTCAACCACATCTTGGCGGAGTGCATCAAGCGATTTTGCTTCCCCACTTTAAGAACTTTCACAACAACGAGCTGACCAGGCGTCTCGGCCTCGGAATGAGACGCGGTGAAAACCTGGGCAGAGTTATTACCGGCGATGTGGTCTCTGTAAGTCAGTGAGTACTGAACCCCACCATCCGCCGCTCTGACGTTAAGAGACTGGCCCTCTCGCAGTGCCAGCAGGGGATTCGGAGAGACCAGTCCTACTTCCCTCGCCCGGTGCCGCACAATAGTGTGCTTCTCATCTCGTGTCTCCTTGCCACGCTTGTGGTCGTGAGCCGAGGCCTGCGAGGCCTGCGAATCCTTTGGGGGCCTGCGTCGCTTCCGAGCATCCCCGATCGGAACAACGGGAGTGGCCTCGACCTCAAAGAAGCGGCGCGGCATGACTTTGAGGTCCACAGCTACTGCAGGCCCATCCCTGCCTGGCGACTTTGCCTTCCTCAGTGTCACTACTACCGCGGGCTTGGAGTGAGCGTGGTTACATACCTGAAGCCTCCACGTACCTGGCGCCACGTCGACACCTGCTAGCGGGTAGACGACGAACGGCTGCTCGGGGTTTCCAGATGTATCATCTCCTACAAAGGTAATGTGGATCGGTGTCTCCTCGTCCTTATTAAAGCAGTAGACGTGATCCTGACCAGGGTCAAAATACACCGTGCAGTGGATTTCGCTGCGTTCTGGAGGCAGCCTCGCGTCAATCTCATAGCCTGGAGCCTGTGCCGTCTGCGTAATAGCAGCGACGGCGACAGGGGCCATGTCGGCCACGGGCAGTGTAAACCACGAAACGCCCGTCGTCTCCGATGAGGGAGGACGTAAAGCTGCAGCTATCTCTAGAACTCCTGTGGAAGGCCTTATGTCTACCTGGGTTCCCGTTGCTGTTGGCATCACGGCCAGGCGAACTTGTGCCGTGTCCCACTCCTCATCCGTCTCTGACGAGTGAGCCGGCGGAAGGCACAGGTTGTGTAAGCTGATGCCATGCTGTTGTGAGAAGGGCTGCGTAGATTCTGTTCTGTCTGAAAAGGGCTGTGTGGATTCAGTCTGTTGGGTGGTGATGTTAACTTCGGACATGTTTTAAATAGGCTTTTGATTCGCGAACAAGGGATCTTGAAGACCAAGTATGTGCATCGGTGGGATGTTCCTATGCGAATACTTAATTCTCGATATTATGATATGCGCTTGTCGAGGCAATTATGCCTCTTCACCAGCCCCCCACATATACTTAGATATTTGTGGGCCTACGAGGTGGTTAAGCCACAAACATTTATCCATCCGGATGCTCGGACCACTCCATACCCATATTCCGGGATTATTGCAGTTAGTGCCGTACATCCCCAACGTGTCTAGACCCTTCTTTGCCGCATTAACTAGGTACCTGAAATTCATGGGTTCTTTGTGCAAATTTATAGGGAAATATTGAAAACGAAACAACCGGTGATTGTGCCACACTAACTAGAAAGGTCCCTGGGGGTTGTAAGCCACCGAATAACACCAGCCACAAAGAAAATCAAGCCTCACTAAATTACAGTAAGCCGTACAAAGCCACACTTGAGGCTCAACCCTACCTGGTGAACTTTAACGTTACTTCGTAATTCCAAGAACATTCAAAGGACAACATTCCAATCAATCAACGCACCAGAGATCCATCAACGGACTAGGCATCCACTAGTAAGAGGAAGTCATCGGTTCTCGTCGAAACAGAATACGGCCGATTATGGAGTTCGAGTTCCCGCGATTCAAACCCGACTACGTCCGCCAACCGGAACTGCGCTGGGAATGGTGGCGCTTCGGCCTCTCGCCCAAAGAAGCTCTCGCCCTGCACGACCAGTACAACACCATCTCGCTGCCCATCCTCGCTCCCCAGGCTTTCCATGTCGACCTTGCCGAGATGTCCAGCAGTGCAGCTACCGTCGAGGAGCTCCACGCCCGTCTAGCCCAGCGTGGCAGGGCCCGACGCGCCGAAGTCCTCAAGAGCTGGAGAGACACCGGGACTCTGCTGGTCGCCGAGCCCGACTGGGAGACGGATAAGAGCCGGCTGCTAGCCCAACTCTGCAACATGACGGGCGAGCCGAGTCTCGACGCGATACTTCAGTTCATGTTTAGCCATCTGCCTGACGACAATCGCTACGCTCAACGGTTGGCCGCGAAAAATGATGACAGCGTGCGCCTGCCATCGTCCCCACCAATGTCGCCACGCAAGCGGCGTCGTTGCGATGATGTACCGCCGCCCGAGTCGCCGCCTGCCAAACGTATTTTGAGAGAGATGGATCGCAAGAGCACGGAGCAAGAGCAAGAAGGGCAGGAAGGGATGGCAAGGAAACGTGGCCGCCGGAAGCGCAGTCGACCAGATAATGCACCATTCGACGCACTACCGGATACACCACCATCCAAAAAGCCGAGGAAAGAGGAGGTCGAGACAGCTTCACCGGGGGAAAGAACTGAAGAGGAGGATCCCATTCGAAGGCCGGCCCCGGCACAAGAACCACGAGTACTTGAATCGGAGCCGGAGCGGGGGACAAATATAAGCCAACCATCGCCGGTCGCCGACTGCCATCAATCACACGGCCACGGCGACGATCCCAGTCCGAAACATTCTAGACACACCTCCACCGTTGACGAGCACCAGCGGCGAGGCGAGAGACATGTAGAGAACTCTGAAAGCGCCGATAAGCCCGGGCCAAACAGCAGTGATACGGAACAGGCGGATCCAGCACAACCCACGGAAGAAGAACAAGAAGAGTTTATGCCCAAACCCGAATGCAATCGGAATTTCGACTACCAGCCACCTTTATCGCCGCCTATCTCACACGAGAGTCCTGGTTCGGAAGACCACAGCTTCGCTTCGTCACTAGGAGATTCGACCTGAAACAAGCACGAACGACTCCCCGCATCGGGAATGGCGAGGCTCGGGACTGCTTGACTCCCCAATCCGGCCCGTAGCAGGTTCCAATCCAGACAGCGTCCTAGCTCGAATCGCCACGGCTGACCGTGCAGCGACGGCGGACGGCAAGGCCTTGCACGAACTACTACTCTGTGCACGAGGACTTACGACAGCCGCTCATCCAGGGCCCGGCCGAAGCGTCGAGGGGCAGATGCCGCTAAGGCTGTCGAGATTGTCCGCCGGCAGCATGCGAAGATGAAGGAGTACTCGACGATAAAGGCACGAAACTCTGGCATCATCAGCCTCGCCTGGCTAACTTCGGCTCCTACAGCTCAGCAGTGGGCGTGTACTGGTTATCCTGACAGGGTTGGGTGCAGCCAGCGACGTTGATTCTGGGGTTGGCATGCCGGACGGGAGGAGACTGTGTGCTGGTTATCCTGACAGGGTCGGGTGCAGTCAGTGACATTCTTCTCCCCTTCCGGCCATGTGTTTGTAGGAGTCGGTAGGCGACACGCCGAGGTGAAGATGTTATGACCAAGTTCAGTGTCAGGCGACCCGAGGCGGACGCAGGAGTAGTAGACATATGCTGGTTATCCTGACAGGGTCGGGTGCAGCCAGTAATGTCTCCTCCTAGCCTGTCTCCGAAGAGTGAGCCAAGGGGTGCGTGTACCGGTTATCGTGACAGGGTCGCGTGCAGCCGGCGACGTATCTACCCCCCGGTCATTGCTTCTACGTTACTACGCCGACGCCAGGTCATCAAAAGCCCCAACGTCAGGTGTGTCCATGTTGGAATTCAAGGCATCAATAAGTCTAGTCCACCACAGCATGAGTACAGATCCTCCTCCGCCTGGAGGGTATACAGCAGTTATCTGCACTTCGTGTGCCTCCAGAGTTTTTCCGACCTATATGCGATCTGTCGTGATCCGGTCGCTTGCCGCCTGTCAGGATCAGCCCCATGGCCCCAAGGCCTAGGAGACAATACTATGTTCGAGGTAACGCAAAAGAGTCAGGAGCCATGTGGGGCCGATAGGGCCGGAATGGCAATATGGGCTATATGTTGTATATACGAAGCCACATCCCCAAGGGACACAACTCCGTCTTAGGCTCGAATATCCCCTATAGTAAGGAATACAGTGATTGTGTGCCCGACCAATTCTTTCTTGTCGTGACACTTGCCGCCTTTTAAGATCGAATCTTAGCTTCTAGGCATATAGCTAGCGCATATGTAATTAGATGTCAGCGGTCGTGACGGCTTTGAAACGGCTTGAAAGGGCTTTGGTTGGGTGGCCTTAGTATTGCAAGGATAAAGGGTCGACGGGTCATATTGGCTAAGGAGAGTCTGACTGCATAGTTACTCGACTCAAGACAGTACACGATGATGCGAAGTATGGGCCCATTAATCGATTACTTATTGATGTCCCGTTACTGGTCTATCTGCCCGTCCGCCCGCGTGTCTGTGTGCCTGATATGCCACTCCAGTCAGCCAGCCTTCAAGTCCGGTCCGGCCCAGTCCAGATGGAATGCCTGCCTCCCCGTCCCCGTGACAGGTTCTGCTGACATGTCTGGCCGTATCGTGTCGGGGTATTTAATAGATACACTTGTGGAATTCCGAAAGCTTTTCTCTATGAACGATAGGCAACCGCCGTCACTCGCTTGCTTGCTTGATCGCCGTACATTCGCAGCGGCTTCCTCTTCCCGTTTCCATACGGGAAAATCTGATTCATCAAAATCCGTCTCAGCTCTGGTTCGCCCCAAAACCTTCGGCCCAGCCAGGTTAAACCCTTTTGAATCGTCAGAGCGGCAGCAGCGACGGTATAGCATAGCGTGAAGCGGATGACAGCCAAGCCAAGGGCTGTCCCCAGTCGTCCCTCCCTTCATAGCCGCACCTAGCCAAGAGACCTACCGAGCCGAGCGCCCGGCTCTGTTGAAGCCCCTGCCCCTGCGACCGCCACCGCCGCCCGTGCCGTTCGTTCCGTTCATGACGAGGTTATCACTGTATAGACCACCGTTCGAGGCACCGCCGTTGTAGTTGTCGCCGTAGCCCGCATCCGTCTCCATGGGGTCGTCGAAACCCATCGAGCCGTCCACCACGACATGATTACCGCGCGCCCGCGATTCATCAGCGCGCGGGCCCCTCGGCGCTGCGGCGGGCGCGGAGCTGCCGCCGGGACGCATGTATACGTTGAGAGTTCTGCCATCGGCCTGAAGTAGTCACTTCGTTAATACAACTAGTTTCAAGAATATGCTCAATGGGCTCGGGCAAGAGGCGATCTGAGAGATGCAGGCAAAAGAGAGGACTGACCGTCTGGTTATGGAACGTCTCGATGACCCGATCTGCGCCCTCCTTGTTCTCAAACACGATCTCGGCGATTACGATCGGTTGGGTCTTAACCAGCCGACAGCTGCTGATCAAGCCACCAACGGGGGTCATCGCGCTTTCTATATCGGCCGCTGTCGTCCCCGGCGCGAAGTTCTGGGCCATCACCACGAAGGGTCCGGCCAGTCCTCTGATCGTGATGCCGTGTCCTCTCAGTTGCTGGGGCGGAGGCGGTCGAACCTGATTGATCTGCTGCTGGACTGCGGCCGGAGAGGATGTCGTCCGCGCGTATGCATTGGCGAGCTTGGCTGCGCGACTCGGGCGCGTCGGGGCGGGCTTCGGGAGGGTGGTGCCAGGAGCATGGATGCGCGCTGCAAGAGAGTTGGGGGCCGGTTGCTGTTGTGCTCTCGGTCTCTCCCTTCCGGCTTGGGATTGATGTAGGTCATGGGTCCATTCGGTATGCACATTGCCTGTTGGTATGCGCGCGGCGGATGAGAGTCGCTGGAGGTGGTTGTCAGAAGCTGCCCTACGTAATGAAGGACCGATGGAAAGACAAGAGCTATACCTTCTTGACACCGACGCGGCTGGCTAGTGAGCCACCTGCGGTGGCCTTGATAGGCGCACTAGATCGTCGTTGGCCGTCTCTGTTGAAGATGCGAGCCGCTAACTCTTCATTCTTCTTGCGCTCTCGACCTATATCGTCTATTAGCGGAGTTGTCCCAGGATCTAGGCTGGTAAAACTGAAAAGCCTCGACTCGTAGCGTGTCGCGAACCGAGGACCAATTGACTGGACATACCGGCATTGATGATTTTCTCGAATTCTACGGCATGTTCTTTGGGCATTGTGTCGATGTAGCCCCTTGAGCCAGGGCGTTGCGACACAGAGGAAACGGCAAGGGACTTAGTTGCTCGTACTCTCGACGGAGAGACCTTGAGATGATGCGAATAGTCGATATCTCAATTGAGAATGGTGACCGGTATTCGGAGAAGACAAGGCCTCGAGTGAGAATGGGATATTGGCTGTATGATATTAAGCATAAATTAAGTGGAAGGCGGAAATGAATGAAGGCTGAGCTTGTGTTGGTGATGTTTGGAAAAACCCGAGTGTTTTGGCGGCTGAGGACCGAATGTTCTCCGCCAAGGGGGTCATGTCAACCTTGGAACTTTTGAAAGGTCCAGGGAACCCAGATAGCGCAGATGGTGCTAAAACGCGTCCGCTTTCAAATGTTATAGGATGGCTGACGGGCAGCCGTGGCAGGTCAGCAATCGTGGCTTATGATGCACTCGCGTGGCCTGAGTTATGTATGCATGGGTGCTATGCACCTAGGCATACATTTGACAATTCCATCTAGGTATCTATCTTATCAACTGCCTATCGATAATGCAGCCCCACAAAGTACGTAGTGACTCGGGGGGGATTGTTGCCTCAGGCATCAACCGATTTTTAGCGACCCTAAACTGAACGAACAGGGAGGGCTCCGCCCACACAAAATAACGTGCAGCAAAGGAAAATTACCGATTTTCCTTGGGGGGTTATTTTTCGGCCTTGAAATCTTCAATCACCACCTCCAAACCCTCGATCAGTCCTCTCCCCGTCAACCATTCACGAATTACGACATAGGCCGGCATCATGGGTCGCGTGGTATGTCAAGAGAGACCAGAATTGATATTTCCGCATGGAATGTGACCCGTTGAACATCTGACGCTGATATTGCGCCCTACAGATTCGTAACCAGAGAAAGGGCAATGGCGGTATCTTCAGTAAGTAATTCAAGCGCGCCGCTGTCACACAGTTGCTCCTCTTCGCCTATTCCGATCTCGAATTGCCATCTACCTATGGCCGAATGGGTGGTCGCTTGAATTGGGATTATTTTTAGCTCACATGGCAACTTCTCTTAGCCGCCAACACCCGCCTGCGAAAGGCTCCTGCCCAGTTCCGAAACCTCGACTACGCCGAGCGACACGGTTACATTCGGGGTGTGATCAAGAACATCATCCACGACCCGGGCCGTGGCGCGCCTCTTGCCCAGGTCGTCTTCCGTGATCCCTACAAGTTCAAGACCCACAAGGAGACCTTCATCGCCAACGAGGGCATGTACACCGGCCAGTTCATCTACGCAGGCAAGAAGGCCGCCCTGACGGTCGGAAACATTCTCCCTCTCGGTTCCGTCCCCGAAGGTACCGTCGTCTCGAACGTCGAGGAGCAGCCCGGCGACCGAGGTGCCCTTGGCCGAACCTCCGGCAACTACATCACCGTCGTCGGCCACAACCCAGATGAGGGCAAGACCCGAATCAAGCTCCCTTCGGGTGCCAAGAAGATTATTAGCAGCAGAGCGCGAGGCATGATCGGTATCGTCGCTGGTGGTGGCCGTACCGACAAGCCCCTCCTCAAGGCTTCGCGTGCTAAGCATAAGTTCGCCGTCAAGCGCAACAGCTGGCCCAAGACTCGTGGTGTTGCCATGAACCCCGTGGACCACCCTCACGGTGGTGTAAGTAGATTCCGGCCCACTGTGGAACTGTTCCGGGAATGCTGACATAGCGGGTCTCTAGGGTAACCATCAACACATCGGTAAAGCTTCTACCATCTCGAGATACGCTACGCAAGGTCAGAAGGCGGGTCTTATTGCTGCGAGACGGACGGGTCTGCTACGTGGTACCCAGAAGACGAAGGAGTAAAATGTTCCTACGGGTTATGGTTCATCACGGCGGTTGGAGTTTTACTTGATTGCGCTTGCATCTCTGTAGGTACTGGCGAGCTCAGATATGAAATTAGGCTCAATGGGAAGTACCCGGAAATCATCAAGAAATATCACGTCAAACTTGTCCGGTTCCCAATGTCCTGTGATTTGGGGGGGGGGGGGGGGGGGGGGGGCGG
>QJNS01000573.1:0-10131 GCA_004154925.1 Monosporascus cannonballus
GCCCCCCCCCCCAGCAAATATGTTCCGGGAATCTTGAACTCCAGGCGGATTTTATCAGGAAAATTGTGCTCTGGGTTAGGAGATACGGGGCAGAAATATAACTCCGAAAATTGATTACTCTTATCGATTGAACCGATGGGATTGCTGTTTGGTTTCGGTTAGCCTGTTCCCGCCAGAGGACATTGAAAGAACATGTGGTTATTCAGGGATTACGCACATATCTGCAGAGGAGCAATCGTACTAGATGCTATGTTAGCAACCGCCTTAGCCACTCATTGCGAACATCTGCTATACCTTTGTAAGATATCCTCGCAGGGACTCCCTGAATGCTGTTAGATCATGCCTAGTTATATATAAGATACCACACTTACCCAACGTTGGCACTACCCAGCACAAGCAGCGAGCCGCCACCCGGTCTGCCGCGCGTCGTCGGAAGAATCTGGGCGAATTCGTACGCAGTCACCATTCGAGAACGCTAATTGAGAGAAAAGTTAGGGGAATCATCGACGCCATCCGAAGGGTGAGTCTGCAGCAAAGTTGAAGACCTACCGCTTGGATATTCTGCAGCGTTAGGTTTTCGGAAACTGAACCACCTTCGACTTTGAACTTAGGTTCGAAGTTGAGGGTGTTGACAATGAGGTTCCTCTGAGCTTCGTAGACCTGGTCGATATCAAGATTACAGTGATAGGCACCGATAGCGGCAGCCAAGTCTTGGGCCCTCTGCCGTGTCTCTTTCGAGCTTTGTTTCGACATGCCCTGACGGCGTTAGCCATAACCCTTACTCGACATATTTGGCGGAGTTATTTAGCATCGAAAGGGACTTACCATGTATACAGTATGAAAGATTTGGTTACACAACTCCTCAGGGGTGTCAGGGATCTTGCCATCGTTGTATTTAGCAAGGCGCTTCACATCAGCGATAACCTGCTCGTTTCCGGCCTTGCAAGCTTCTATGACCATACGGCACATGGAGAACACGATGACTGCGGTCTGTTGGAGAGACATTTTCAGCTCGAGCTAGAAAAGAAAACACTGGTTGATATTCCATACCGCACAGGAGTCGATACCTGGCAAGGAAGTCAGCATCCGCACTGGTCAGAAACTGGGCCCAATACGTACCGCCAGATAGGGGGACCAAGTAACCAGCCACGCCGCATCTTCGAAGGTAATCCCACAGGTAAGCGCCCGTGCACATCGCAATCTCTTCCTCTGCGGAATGGTAGCGAGGTTCTATTTCCGGAGACGGGAAGACCTGTAGGTTTCTATCACTCTCTTCGGAGCTCAGCGCATAGAGCGTCTCGATACGCTTGTAGGCTGGGGCCTGGACGGCCTGCAGGCCTCGCGAAGGGGCAAAACGATATGCCCTGATTTCTTCCAAGTCCACCGTTGCTGTTAGAACCTCGACATCTGTGAGACTGAATTGGGAGGCCTGAGCCAAGAGCTTTCCGTTGCAGACGATCATTGCACAGCCTGAAGCTCTGGTCAGCTACTTATAAGCACCGCGTCCGGCTAGTGGCAAATACCATCATCTAAGAATATGTCAATATTTCCATATTTTCGCTTTGGACAATAAACTTACAGTAAAGTCTGTCGCCGTCACAGCCCTTATATCATTATTAGCACGACATCCGTACTCAAGAGCTATAAAACCACGGCCCGGGCTTACTTACTTGCTGATTGGCGTAGATATAGACACCTCCATTCTTTCTCGTCGCTAGCGACCAGTTAGTCATCTATCAACAGATAAATGCAGTATTTCTCCCAAGCACCTTCCATAATGAGTCGCATGCGAAGGCTCAACTTGCGCAGGGTGAAATGAGATCCGCTGGAGTTAGTGATGACCTCAACGCCATTCAGGGACATGTGGTTGTGAGGAGGATCAGGGAGGAAGAGCTCCTCGCATGTCTCACATCCTATCGCAGTATCGGGCTATATATAAATAGAGCCAGTCAGCCCAGATACCGGAACAGGGGTATCACAACTTTAACCTAAGTGACGATTCCACTAACGGTACTAATGACAGCGTCACCTATCGTCACCTTTATGGCTCCCTGCAGAACTTGTATCATGCGAGGCAGATAGTATTCCTCGCAATGCCGTGGCCTAAGCCAGGGTGTGAAGAATCGCTGTTCGCGGCTAGATTCGACCCGTTAGCCGTGGCAATCGCAACCACCACACCACTCACTAATTTCCGTCACCAGCGAGGTAAAGCTTGGGGCGGATCAGCAGGATCTTGCCATTGTAGCAAATCTATGTGCAGTTAGCACTTGAGCAGTATTGACGCTTTCCGAGTAGATAATCAAGCCACTCACCACGCGGCAGTTGAACCGGTTGTTGCGGTGCAGCACCGGCATCCCGATATCAAGAAGAATGTCATAGCAGCCCTTGTTCTTGAGTATAGTCTCGAGGCATTGCCAGCAGTGGAGGTAGAGATCCTGCTCGAGCAGATGGTCGAGACAGCCATATCCGCAGATCTCAAGTTCGGGGCCGACACGAAGACTGGCGCCGGCCTCCTTGGCCTTGATAATGCTCTCGACAATCCCTGCGGAGGCGTGGTTCAGTGGCTGTCCCTGGGTAAAGCGGGATGTCTTGGCGCAAACGGATCGAGACTCACGCTTAGTATTGCCCTCAAAATCGAGAGCCCATTGGTTCAAGTTGCAGGTTGCGACGGTGATTAGATGCCCCATTTTGGTATAGAAAGAGTAGGGCAGAAAGGGGTGACGGAGTTCCGTAGACACGGAAGGGGTGAATTATATGTCTGACGCCGACCTTAGTGTTAGGTCAATAAAGCGGCCAGCCACAAGTTCTGCAGGTCCATATTCGGTCGAGGCTCGGAGATCTAATGTAGAATGCGCAGTTTGCATAATGCGGATTATGCTACTAGGGTGGTTAGTTGCAGGACCGCATATACCAGTAAATTACCCCATACTTCGGGTGTGGCTTGATATACATACCTAGCCTAGTATTTATGATATTAATGACTTCTCCCTGTGGCTTCGTTTGACGTGGCTTGATTGAAAGTTGAGGCGGTGCGGTCGCATTTTCGACCTCCCTCACGGTGCCATCATCCACTTGGCGAAGTAACCTCCCTAGCCCGAGGGGTATAACATCGTCAGGCAGAAGGATAACGGGCGTACAAGAGCAAAGCAGTCCCTGGTTTAATCGCGTTCTCCTCTTATCCCTGTCCTTGCTCTGCTCCATTCTAAAACACTTCACCTCCATTCCGCTAGGGCTTGGGTAAAGCTTGCTTACCTACTACCTATTTACCTAACAAACGCCCCCGGGTGCCAATTGACCAGAAAGGACTTCCAGGCATTTCCCGCTCGCTTGGTCTGTCTGTACCTGTTGGTATCTTATAAGCCGGCTTATCGGATCGCATCTGGCTGTCCTTCCCCGTTTATCAGCCCATTATTCCCTTCTCCCTCTTATGCGAATTTTGAATTTTGAATAATATCTCCGGGTGTCCGTTCCATCAGAGAGAGGCATTGGCCATTTAATTGTCTTCCCATCTGCCCCAGAGACTTCCTACTGAGGCTACTGAGGCTACTGAAGCCGCTGAAGCCTTACCTAACAGGCCTCGACTCCACCTGGAAAAAAGTCCTTGAACTCAACGGGAGGTTGTTTAAGAGTGGAAATAGGGAGGAGGGGAGCGCGCTGGTAAGTAGCGAAGCACACACATACCCACCTAGTACATGCATACAGACGTACGTACATACATACCTACATACAGGTTAGAAGCGCCAACAACCAGAAAAATCGTAATGAGAATTTCCTATTTATAATGGAATATCTAACTTGGCATACACATTAAATATTTCAGACTAGGATCCAAACCAACGAACCGAACACCAGTTGGAGGAATACTTACCTTGGACATCGTGTAGCCCTGGTGTCAGCATATCAGCAGCACAAGATCCTTGTGCTCCTGTGAACCTAAAGGATTTACGAAGTACATTGCCAAGTAACCCCCAAAACTTTCAATTCCTCTCCCGCGACATTGACTTGACAACTCGTCCGTCTGTCTTCCCCCTTCAACCACCCCCAACATTACCATTACGACGGACACGTCTACTACAGCTGCCGGTATTTTACCCGTCTAGCTCTGGATCCCCCCGGCTGTCGCAGCAGACGGGACCGATCGAAACATCACCGACCACACCATGTCGTCGGGGTTGACGAGGCGTCGCGGAGCCGGAGGTGGAGGCGGCGCAGCGAACGATGGCGAGAGCAGTAACGGTGTCAGTCGCGCCAATTCTTCACAGAACGTTCGCGACAGCGGTCCGGAAACGAGCTACGAGAATAGCGAAAACGGTCACAAGATAGCCTACGACCCTCGCGACATAAGCGAAAGCGCCGAGAGGAGCAAGCAGCCCAAGCTCACTTTGATGGAGGAGGTCATACTGTTGGGTTTAAAGGATAAACAGGTACTGCAGTCGACCCAACTTATGGACACAAGCCATTGCATCTCTTGCACTCGGTTGCCGCAATCGAATTCCCCCGCTTCGTGACTCCCTACCCACACAACGGCGACGTGTCCGCACCATAGCACCGTACTGACGAGGGCGGTAACAGGGCTACCTCTCCTTCTGGAACGACAACATCAGCTATGCCTTGCGAGGCTGCATCGTCCTAGAATTAGCATTCCGTGGCCGCATCAGCATGCAGAAGGACGCCTCCAGACGGCGGTTCCCCCTAGCCGATCGGACAATCGAAGTCATCGACGACACGCTTACCGGCGAGGTTCTGCTAGACGAGGCGTTGAAGATGATGAAGCAGAGCGAGAAGATGAGCGTAGCCTCCTGGATCGATCTGATGAGCGGTATGGAGACACACCCCAGCCCTTGACAAATACACATAGACACAAACACCCGAGACGGCAGGTTGCCTAGGAAACAAGCAAGCAAGCAAGCAAGCAAGCATCCAGCTGACTCTTCTCCTCTCTTCCCCAAAAACAGGCGAGACCTGGAACCTGATGAAGATCGGGTACCAGCTGAAGCAGGTGCGGGAGCGGCTGTGCAAGGGCCTGGTGGACAAGGGCATCCTGCGGACGGAGAAGCGCAACTTCCTTCTGTTCGACATGGCGACGCACCCGGTGGCGGACGGCGGCGCCAAGGAGGAGATCCGGCGGCGCGTTAGGAACGTCCTGACCCAGCGCACCGTCGTGCTGCCCGGCTCGCAGTGGCTGCCCGAGAACCTCGAGTTCCGCTACATCCGCACCATCTCCATGATCTGCGCCGCCTACGCCGCCAACGTCCTCGAGAACGCCCTCAGCACTCTCGGCCACGAGGCCCGAGAGCGCGCCTTCACCCAGACCGACGAGCTTCTCGCCGAGTACTCCCAGTGGCCGTTCGGCAGGAAGGTCGGCTCCACAGGCGTCGGTGCGAACCTGCCGCAGGTCATATCGGAGGTAAGCTTCTCCTGTCCCATTATATACTCACCGCCTTTTCTTTTTGTATATTTATATATATATATATATTTATATATATATATATATACATACGCTGTGTCTCGGCGGGCATGGATTGCATATTTAACTAACGTCGTCACAGGAGGTCAATGGGGCCAAGGACAAGGAACTACAGCTCGAGGTCGTCGCCGCCTGTCTGAGCGTCTTCACTCGTCTGGACTCGCTCCTCTAAGCCTTCGCACGCCACCCATTTTCATACCTAATACGACAACAAGATTCATCCCATTCAAACTTTCCGCGTTCGCGGCATCCGAAAACTCGCCCGCCGCCTAACTTACGTCCGAACACCGACACATTTACCGCCGCGTAAGGGTGCTTTTGGATTCTGAAAGGGTGGATTATGCAGGAACGGAGAGGGGAGGGGAGGGGAGGGGAGGGGAGGAGAGGAGACGACACCAGAAACCAACCCACTAGCCGCCCACACACTACACCAACACATATCTTGAGGATGGCGGACGAAAGAGAGTTTGGCATTGACGACGAATTGAGGAGACGCTCTCGGGGTGGCCTGTGCCTGTTTTGCTTTGATGAGGTAGTTGGCGGTTCGAGCAAAAGGAGTGCGAGACTGGAAGGGCTATAAAAAGGGTCGATGTGTCGTCCGTAGCGCCGGAGCAGGACGGGACCGAACACAGCGCGGAGCGGCACGGCACGACACAACACGGCAGTCAGGGTCGGGGCGGGGCAAAGGTTTTTATGTCGTGTCATTTCTTGGCCATGTTATTATAGTCCACAATCATGCATTTCTTCTTTTGCTTCTTTCCCCTTCATCTTCTATTCCTGTCCCCGTGGGTCCAGCGATTCGGTCGGGGATTGTTAGCGCTTGGCTTGGGTGCATTTCACGTGGGGGTGGATTTCCGGGGACTGTGCTACTAGGCCCCGTGTCTGCTCCTAACAAGAAGTGGTTGTGCGACTCGGTTGATCGTCTCCCACCGCAGATACAAACAATACCTCTCTCCCCTCAGCCTTATCGATCCTACATCATACCAAGCCAAACAAACCCGGTGGAAGAGCGGGTGCACCAACCGCCCCCTTCAACATCACGAACCTCACCTTACTTCCCCCTCCGCACCCTCTCCCCCCACCCGCCCTTCTCGAACAGCCAAACAGCCTCAATAGCGAAAGCCCGCGCACTGCGATGGCCCCTCCCCTCCTCGATGCTCGCCTCGTCGTACAGGCTGCGCAGCACGGCGCCCTCCCCGCACAGCGCCCACACGGCGTCGGCGACGGAGCCGGCCCCCGGCGCCCCGAACTCGCCGCGGCCCAGCCGGTACAGCACGCGGCCGAGCGTCTGGTACGCGACGCAGCGCTGGCCCGGGACGGCGCTGCGCGCGAGCCGCGACAGCTCCGGCACCGTGTACCCGGCGGCCTCGGGCGCCTCGCCGTGGTGGTGCAGGCCCTTGGTGGCGGGGACGGCGCGCGAGACGCGCGGCGGCAGCAGCGCGCCCCGGAAGTCGAAGCGCAGCTGCGACGCCGGGATCGAGGCCTGCGACGGGTGGTACGGCGAGTCTAGGTCCGCGGCGCTGTTGGGCGTCGGGATCGGCGCCATCCAGGCAAGCTTGGAGGGGTCGGCCGGCAGCGACGGGAAGTACTTCCTGTGCAGCTCCTCGAGGAAGTTCGGGTCGTGCGGGTCGATGTCGGAGGGCTGCGGCGGCTGCGGCCAGTGCGGGCGCGTGATGGTCGGGTCTGTGTTGTGTAGGATGTGCTCCGTGGGCGGGACGGGGGGTGCAGCGTCGTCGATGTTTGGGGAGGGGTTGGTGGGCGTGGAGTTTGGCTTCTGGTGTGGCGGCTGTTGTTCGTTCGCTGAGATCGGCTCCGGGGTTTCGGGGGCTGCGAAGTGAACCCGTTTGGATGGAGTTCTCGCTGTGGGTTCGGGTACTTCCTGTTCGTCTTGGCCTTCGTCTTCGTCTTCTACTGTAGCCTTTAGATTCCGTGAGCTCGTAGTATTATTAGGCCTTAATGTGTCATCTGTCGTTATCTCGGGGGCGTCTTGCTTTTCTTGTGGTGTTGTGGAATCTGTCTGTGACATCTGCTCGGGCGAATCGAAAGGCGACGGCCCTTTGCCCTCGTCAAGGTTTGCACGCTTCAGCAGCCGTTCTAGTGTCGACGGGTCTAAGCTGCCAAACAGCTCCTGTCGCGCCGCCTCGATCTCTTCTGGGGACATGGAAGCGAGGCGCTCGCTGTTCTCGCGATCTATCCTGCGCCGTTCCTTCTCCTGGACGTTCTCGTCCGGCGCATATGGAGCTGGCGGTCGCGCGCCATTGTTTTCTCTCGATGGGTTGCCGGGAGGTTGTGGTTTTGGTTGCCGTGGTTCCAGTCCCTGTCGCTTCTGTTTGAAGGCGGATATCTTTGTGCGCTTCTTGTGCTCGGGGAACCCGGAGCCGGAGGGTTTGACGTGCGGGAAGCTGGGAGCCTTGGGTTCGGTCGCTTCCTTCTCTTTGACATCGCTGATTAAGAGCGTAGAATCCATGGCGAAGAAATTGAATTCTCGCCCGATACTCTTTAGGTAATCGAGAGCGGCCTCGTTCGTGGAAACCAGGAGCCGACAGAGCTTTCGTGAGGTGCCTTGCGGTTATTGTAGTCGGTTTCAACCACCAAATGCATCTGACGCTTGACATATGATCCGTGCCAAGAACCCACCAACCGTGTTTGACGCATAGACCAAGTTCCCAAATCGCGCCCCCCCCCCAAGCTAAAAGGTGAGTGAGTGATGCTGGAATACAAAGTACTTATGCAAAACAGAAGTATACCCGCTGGTTAGGGTGGGTGGCCTGTTGAGCTAAGCTAAAGTTGACACTGTGCATTAGCGCGGATCTATTTCCGCTACCACGTAGATTTCCACTTCTGCGCGGCGCCTCCTTCATAAAGAAAACTTCTACAAAGTATTCGGGCGTTCTGTTCCACAGTACCTATTCCAGCCGCGAGTGGGGTCCGCGCGTGTCGGGCTGGCGCTCGACTTGACGGGGAAAAAATATCTACCCAGGTATCTAGTACGCGGATAGGCGCGCATCCACCCAAATCGATTGATAGGGCTTTATCTGTCGAGGTGCAACAAATGCAAAACTTCGTAACTTTTAAGAGTACAGTCAAGTTGTACATCAAAGCCGTGCACATCTTAATATAATTTCCATTCCTCCACTAACTGGGCAATCCTCTCGTACCGGCATGGAAGCAACGTGGCCGGGTTGGCTAGCCCCAATAGAGTAAACCGGAATGACCTCTGCTGCCAGTTAGCTCCCACTTCAAATGTAGTGCAACTGTGGATAAAATGCATAAAATAAGGTATCACGCTACGTAGTACTTGATTTACCTAGCAGCTCAAACACTCGCTCAGCCGAGGCTTATGGGGAGCCTGTACTTGCCGCTTGACCGCTATTAGCTGCAACCAACTCAAAGGTCCTTCTTTGCGAACATAGATACCTACAACTTCGTACAAATCATCAATGATAGGTACGCAGTAAACTGGCGGTTGAACCAAGCCGATAACATCCCATATCCATGCGTAGGTTTCAGATTAATCGAGATGGTATACATAGTAGTGCTATAGGGCTGTATATTCTCAGTATAGTTTCGAAGGTGAATCAGGATATGGGAGTTATACTATACCAGAGGTGGATGGGTAATGTTGCCAATTCCCAAATGGGGTTTGGCGGACCTGGTAGCCGGGCCCCACTTCGTCATGCACCCCTGCCAAAACTCGCGCGGCTATCGTGCATTAACCTGGGTCACACTGGACCTGGGCTTGTCCTTCCTTTTTGTTCGGTTTTCTGGTGCAGCTGCGGCAGCTTGGCTCGGGCCCCCAACCCTGCATATTCGTTGTTTTTGTCCTTCCCCACACGGCCACAAGCGCACACACACGCCCAGACGCACTTATTAGGTACACACAATTCAAGCTCTGACCAATCCAATCGCTTGGCCCCGTTGCCAGAGAGCACGGTCCGAGGATTGGAAAATCCTCCGTCACCCCCTTATCGGAGTATAGGTTCTCTGCATTAATTACTAAACCAACCCATCCGCAACCCATATCAACGTCAACATTCCCAAACAAACCAGACCCCGGCACACATGGAGATACATGCATACTGCGTATGTACGTACGTACAGTGCAAACTCAGTGTCCGCTCCAGCCACGCAAGTCATCATCATGGCTCAAAGCCGGCTGGCGGAATTGGCTAGCAACCAACCTTGCTGCCTATGTACTTACATACATACATACATGGTAGCTTTCCCGGCTGCTTGCCTGCTTGCTGCTTGCTTGCATCCAGCAATGCGTGTGCGCCAGGAGCCTTGATTGCGGGCTTGCTTACCTTTGGTAGGTAACCACCTACCTGTAGCTTATTGACATATTGCGCTGCTGGGCTGGTTGGCCTCTTCTTTCGCCGTATGGTCCTTTTCCTTTGCGTTGGCGCAACTATGGTAGATCACCTGCTTCTTCCGCTTTGCCGTTCCCCTGGTTCGTGTCCATTCTGATTCCCCTGGGCCACGATAGATTTCCTTTGAACCCCCTTCCTCGTCCTCGCCCTGTCTGACCTCTTCCCTCGTTCGCTCCCCTTCTTCTTGGGCGGGGCTCTTGGTCCATAGTCCCTTTCCGCTCTGTTCTCTGATGTCTAAGCTAGAGTCTATCATCATCCGCCCGTCCGCCCATCCATACCCCAAAGCAGCCCCCC
>QJNS01000738.1:0-10073 GCA_004154925.1 Monosporascus cannonballus
CCAACCCCCCCCCCCCCCCCCCCCCCCCGGCTCCCCTCCCCTTTCCCGGCTCTGCTATATTCTACCCCTCTGAATGCATCATCCTCTCCTGCGCAACTACGCCTTCCTTTTCTTTGTCGTTTGTATTCTTTAAACCCCCACCCACCATTCACCCAGGGCGGAACAAGCCATAGCCGTCCCTCCGAATCGTTCATTGTCTCCGACGCATCCCTTGTTAGCAGTCTATGACCCGCTCTATCATGGCGTTTTCATGATCACCTGCTAGGCGACTACTTTTGTTTACCCGAGCCCCCAGGAGTCTTACCAATTGATACGAACGTAGTCTTCCTCTACGTCAGGTCGACTACATGCGCCTAGGGCCAGGCAATGCTCTTGTGTCCACTCTATCCCGCAGCGCTGTATTGCATTATATCATAGCATCCATTGATCTCGATCTACTTCCGGACGTGGAGAAAAAGACGGACTGACAAGAGATCATTTATCCCTTTGTTTGTAGCCACGAGCTGAGCGCCTCGAAGCATAACACCTACGTCACACATCCTGTGCATTCGCCGATAGGAAATCCTCCTCCACGAGGTTTCTAAGGTAGTTTCTACTGATTAAGCGATTCGCCTTCTACATCGCCGCCCGTCTCGCTTGCTCTCAAGAGCCTATCACAGCGGCAACACCATCTAGTACTGTCTGCTGCACAGCCGCATTCGACCCCTGCTTTTGTCGATCTTCCAACCCCGCCAACCTCGTCGACCACTCGCAAGAGTCTTCTACATAAGACTCGCTTAGCAGGCACCACACCCCTTATCCTCGAGTGCTTTTTACATTTCGGAAATCTGGCAGGAGGCAAGCGGCGCAGTCTCTCCACGCAGGGAGGTCTGCTGAATAGAATGTTCGGCGGAAGTTCTAACTCCGCTGCAAACAAGTCCGAATCTGCAGCATCGGATTCCTCGAAGTCCGACAAGAAGTCACCATCACCTGATACTAAAACTGATAGCACGAGGCCGTCCGATCACGCTACTAGTGGGGGGAAGCGTAGTGGCAATGGCAGCCCGCCAGGAAGACACCACGCCGATACGGGGACGGAGAAGAAGCGGAGGAGTAGCGGAGTGGGAAGCAAGGCCAGCAGCCTTATAGCCAGTGCGAAGAACACATTGAACTTTTCCCAGGCCAGTAGGAGTAACAGCGACCTCAACACCCAAACGTCTCTGCAGAAGCTCGGCAAGCAAGACCAGTCCCTTGCTGTACCCCAAGGCCAGCATAACAATTCCGCCGGCGACTCTACTCCCGGACCTCGATCTACCTTCCGTGTGGGCGTCTGGGAAGACAGGAATAAGAAATGCCGTCGGACTATGGAGGACACCCATGCCTTCCTCTACAACTTCCTCCATACCCCCGCGCCCCGGCTCGCTACGGACCCCGGAAGCCCGAATCTGAAATCCCACAACTCTGGAGAGGGGGTTGATGCGCAGTCGGAACATGCGGCGCAGAACATGATGGAGACGGATAACGGATATTTCGCCATCTTTGACGGCCATGCTGGCACCTTTGCCGCCGACTGGTGTGGCAAGAAGCTGCATCTCATCCTTGAGGAAACGATAAGGAAAAATCCCAATGTTCCTATTCCCGAGTTGCTGGACCAGACCTTCACCAATGTCGATGCTCAGCTGGAGAAGCTGCCTCTGAAGAACAGTGGCTGTACCGCTGCGATAGCAGTCCTCCGCTGGGAGGACCGGGTCCCTAGCTCGAGTTCCGCGACCGGCTCCCAGGCTATTGCCCCGGCGGCGGCGGCTGCTTCCAAGGCTAGCGAGGCATCAAAGCCTAAGGACGGCAAGACCGAAGACGACAGCAGTAACACCGCCGTACCCGAAGCTGCTCATGCAAAGCTAAAGGGTTCCGCGCAACGACAACGTGTCCTCTATACCGCAAACGTCGGTGACGCTCGTATCATATTATGTCGGGCCGGGAAGGCGTTGCGACTCTCGTACGACCACAAGGGTAGCGACGAGAACGAGGGAAAGCGGATAGCCAACGCCGGTGGCCTGATCCTCAACAACCGCGTTAATGGGGTACTGGCTGTGACCCGCGCCCTTGGAGATACCTATATGAAAGATCTCGTGACTGGCCATCCGTACACGACGGAAACCGTCATCCAGGCCGAGCTGGATGAGTTTATCATCATCGCTTGCGACGGGGTAAGAATCGCTATGCGACTTCATCCGATGCGAATTCAAAGCTAATACTCGCTAGCTCTGGGACGTGTGCTCTGATCAGGAAGCCGTTGACTTGGTCCGCGATATACAGGATCCGGTAGCCGCCTCGAAACTTTTGGTAGATCACGCACTTTCCCGCTTTAGTACCGACAATCTGTCTTGTATGATTGTGCGATTTGACAAGGCGGCATTGCTCAAGAACCAGCAGAACAAGGACAATGCCATCGGCGTAGAAGGTGATTCAGCCGACGCGGGAGGAAAAGTGAGCGAGGCTGATAAGATCGTGAGCTCGACGAAACAGATGATCGCTGAGGGAGGCGCCCCAGCCGTTGGCGTATCGGCCAGTAACAGCGGCCGTGGTTACGACCCCGTACCTGTCGATGATAGCGACGCGTTCAAGCCTACCACCCTCGATGGCCCGGTCGAGGAAGAGCCCGCGTCGTTAGACGATAGCGATCAACCAGAGGTCGACACGAGTGCCCTCCCGCAACCCGATGCCATCAAAACGCCGACAGAAGCTTCCCCGAACACGGCTGAGCCGGCAGCGAAGTCCTCACGAGAAACTTAAGCCTTGCATAACTTGTTTATCTCTCATTGGTTCTTTCCCCGCTCGGACAGTTGCGACCTGTCTTCATTGCACGTTTGCGGACACTGCCACATGGTCTGCACATCGCGGGCGTTTAGTTGGCTCTGTCGGATGCTTGTGTGATTATGCCATATCCGCCCATTGTCGCATCATATGTATGAGGGCTTCCTTCGCCTCGTAAAAAGGCTCTGTGTCAGGGTTCGACCAAATGAAGCAGCCCCTCAGTCCGGGGCGGATATTCCACCCCTCTATCCATCTAGGGCCGACTAGTATTACGTAAGACACAGCACAAGGAAGTTTGCGTAGTCTAATCAAAGGGCACCTGTCATGAATATTGATCATAAACAGGGGGGCGGTGGAAAACAAGGGAGTTTGCTCTTGCTGTCGGATCGAGAAAGCTGTTGAGATCAGTGTGACTGGCAGATGGTGCATGGTATCCTCAATCATACGAACGGGATGTACAGTACGCTAGCTACATACGTGTAAGATAGCTATACGTTACTTAGGGGAGCCGATCCTGCCGGCCCGGACCGAATGTCCAGTTAGCTAGTTACTGACCTGGATCCTGGACCCGCGACCTGTGTGGCTGGATGAATGAGATATAAAGACAAGCCTTTAGTTGTCTGATGATAAGCACGAGAGTCTCGCCTACATTAGTTGTAGCAAGGAGTAAGGCGTGGCGCATGGTAAAATGGGGCAAGGTCAAGGCTGTATTACGGAGAAAGCGAGGTAGAACCCCGTAAGTTAGAAAGAAATACCGGCTTTCGTAATACATGGCAAACATGTATAAGAGCCCCTGTACTATTCAAATTACAAACACGATGAGATAGCGTGCGCATCAGAATACAGTTAAGTTGATGCTGACTTGTAACATCTATTTAGCGATGGGGCTGACCATAACCTATTAGCAGACCTTGGTCAAACATACTTGTAAGACTCGAAGTATATAGGGAGCTAACTAGCACGACACTCTTTCCGTCTACGGATTCTGTTATTAAGGCCGGGGATCGAGTTGAATTAAGGTAGACCTAGCCCCTGAAGGGGTTCTCACGCCAAGGGCATGGAGAAAACTCAAAAAGTGAACCGCCGTCTCGCCGGATCGCAACTCCATGAATGTCCCATTGCCCCTGCGTAGTAGCGCCGCTGTGTCCCATTATAGGCGCGCATTTATTCACGCTTGGGCACTGGGGAAATAATAACTCCCCGCGGATTGCCTATTACGAATTCCCAGAGCAGAAATCCCCGAGCTTTTTGCTCAAGAATTGGCGGCATGCATGGATGGCAGAACTGATCTCCGGGGGATGCTCACAGCTTGTTGTGACATCATCTCGAGATCATCGGGTAAGTAATCCAGCCCTCCAACCAGGCATCGTTCGTGTGCGGCCCCACGCAACAACTCATGCGAGTCGTGTTAGCGCGGCAACTAGCCACTATTAACCGGACGGATGGCCGCGAGTCTATTAATAATGGGAACCGGGTGTCTCCGTACTAGAGATGCCGTGGGTAGTAGTAGAAGCAGAGGGGTGGTGGCCGGCCCGGCTGCTGACTGCTGGAATTGCGTAGTACTGCTCGCTGGTTGGGTTGGCAACTTTGTTCTTGAGGGTATACGTTGTCTGTCCGGGAACAACTGTTCAAGATGGGGAGTCAGCTCTGTGGTGCGCCCGCTTTCCAGAAGCGCGATTCCATCGAGGATGTATGGGGCCCGCGAACCCCGTATAAGCACGAGTGGCCTCCTCGCGAAGATCAGGCGTGCAATGAGGAACCTGAGGAATGGGTACAGAGTGCTTGTGTCCTTTGCAGGTATAGTGCTACGCCTCCTCATCCATAGAGAGATATTACTGTGTCTTTTCTAACGGACGCCCTAGCAATGGTTGCGGCTTAGACATCGGCGTCAAGGATGGGAAGGTTGTTGGAGTTCGAGGGCGTGTTACTGATCGCGTGAACAAGGGGCGACTGGGCCCGAAGGGACTGCACGGGTGCGTATGACACCATACACTCCAGTTTCGGGTCTAAGGGATGAAACATACTCCCTGATAGCTAACGTGCCGTATGAATAGATGGAATTCTATGAACCAGCCCGACCGGCTTACCAAGCCTCTTGTTCGGAAAAATGGCAAGCTGGAGCCCACGAGCTGGGACGAGGCGATGGATCTCATCGTTGAGAAGTCCAAGAAACTCGCGAAGCACCTGACGAATCACAGCATCGCCTTCTACACCTCGGGCCAGCTATTTCTTGAGGAGTACTATGCCTTAGCTGTCATTGGAAAGGCCGGTCTTCACACTCTTCACATGTACGTTGATCAAGTCCAGATCCTAAAGTTCAGCTGCTGAATGAGGGCGAATAAGGGATGGGAATACTCGCCTTTGTACGGCGACGGCAGCCGCATCTATGAGGGAGTCGTTCGGCTCTGACGGGCAGCCGGGATCGTACGGCGATATAGACTACACCGACTGCATATTCCTGGTCGGCCACAACATGGCAGCCACCCAGACCGTGCTGTGGGCGCGGGTGTTGGACCGGCTGCAGGGTCCGAACCCCCCGAAGCTGATCGTGGTCGATCCGCGCAACTCGGCGACCGCCCAGAAGGCTACCGTGCACCTGGCGCCCAAGATCGGTACTAACCTGGCGCTGCTGAACGGGATTCAGCACCTCTTATTCGAGAATGGGCGGATTAATGAGGACTACGTTTCGAGGCACACCGTTGGCGTGGAGGAGTTGAGGGACACTGTGCAGAAGTACACTCTCGAATACGTCGAAGAGATCACAGGTGTTCCCGTTGAACAGCTCAAGGAAGCGGCTCGGATACTGGGAACCACGAAGAGCCTACTGTCTACGGCGTTACAGGGAGTCTACCAGTCGAACCAGGCGACCGCCAGCGCGTGCCAAATCAACAATATCAATCTTCTCCGGGGACTGATCGGGATGCCGGGAAGCGGGGTCTTACAAATGAACGGCCAGCCGACCGCTCAGAATAACCGAGAAGCCGGATGCGATGGAGAGTTTCCGGGTTTCCGTAACTACCTGAACCCGGATCATATGAACGAGCTTGCGCGGTTGTGGAACATCGCACCTATTCGGGTTCCCCATTGGAATGAGCCAACTCACGTGGAAAACCTGCTGAAGTATATCGCAGACGGGTCTATCAGGATGCTCTGGATATCCACCACGAACCCGCTGGTCAGCCTTCCGACCCTCGCGAGGGTCCGCGAGCTCCTGACGCAGCCGGAGCTCTTCGTCGTCTGCCAGGACATCTACATGACGGAGACGGCAGCCGTGGCGGACGTGGTCCTCCCCGCGGCGCAGTGGGCCGAGAAGACGGGCTGCTTCACGAACGTGGACCGCACCGTGCACCTCTCGCACAAGGCCGTGGACCCGCCGGGCGAGGCGAAGTCGGACCTCGAGATCTTCCTGGACTACGGCAGGAGGATGAGCTTCAGGGACAGGGACGGCAACGACCTGCTGCCCTGGACAACGCCCGAGGAGGTCTTCGAGGCCTGGAAGAAGCTGTCCGCCGGCCGCCCCTGCGACTACACGGGCCTCACCTACGAGAAGCTGGCGGGCGGCTCCGGCATCCAGTGGCCGTGCAACGAGGCCAACCCGCAGGGCACCGAGCGCCTCTTCACCGACGGCCACTTCTTCACCGACATCGACTACTGCGAGAGCTTCGGCCACGACCTCGAAACCGGAGCGCCCTTCTCGAAGGAGGAGTACAAGAAGTTCAACCCGGCGGGCCGGGCGGTCTTGAAATCCTGCCACTACAACCCCCCGATCGAGGCCACCGACGAGGAGTACCCGGTGATGCTGTCGACCGGTCGAAAAGCCCTTCACTTCCATACGCGCACCAAGACGGGGCGTACTCAGCTACAGAAATCTTGTCCAGAGCCCGCTATTCGGATCTCCAAGGAGGACGCTGCGCGCTTCGGCGTAGAGGATAACGAGATGGTGATTGTGAGATCCAAACGAGGGGCGGTGGAGATGAAGGCCCTCGTCGGTGGCGTCAGCCCTGGACAGACGTTTATGCCCTTTCACTTCGGATACTGGGATTCCGAAGATGGCAGGGCGAGAGCGGCCAATGAACTTACGATGGGTAAGGGATAGCATCTTTGAGCTTAATTGTCCGTCAATGCTGACATGTCCCGAAGCACGGTGGGACCCAATATCTAAACAACCTACGTTTAAAGCTGGAGCGATCAGGATCGAGAAGATCCCAGACCAGGCCAGGGCGCAGCAGCAGGTACAAGTCCGCGAGCAGCAGTCACAAGCCGTGGCCCAGGTATCGAGCAAAGACGCGACAGAGACCATTTCCGACGACGACCTGACGAACCGTCGTCGGAGGCTGGTGACCTGGATGGGCAACACGCACGAGACGATGGCACAGCTGATCGACATCTACGAGCACCTGATCCCGAAGCTGATCGACGACTACGAGGTGGAGGCGGGGCTGCAGGTGCTCCTGCGCATCGCCCGGGGGATGGAATCCAAATTCAAACCGCAGGCCGACAAGTTCGGCGAGGACCCGGCCGAGGGCCTCCACCGCGCCGAGGTCCTCAAGGAGTCCCTGTTCCCCAGGGAGGACTCCCGGCGCACCGAGTACGAGGTCCTCGACGCGCTGCAGGGGCTCGAGATGTACCTCGGCTACATCGCCAGCTGCCTCAACGCCCTCCAGCCCGCCAGCCAGGCCGTCTGGGACGAGGAGTTCTGCGCCGTCGTCAGGGACAACATGGGCGACCTGCAGCGAATGCAGGCCTGGGTGCGCAAGCAGATCAAGGTGCGCGCCCCGCAGACCCTGTTGGTCCCCGCGCTGCCGGGCGGCGATTAGTGCATAGATCCGGAGATGTGGGATTCCTCGGAAGATGGACGACAGGGGTCTTGGCAGGTTTTCCGGTTTCTCGGGGCGAGTGGTGCCGTACTTGGGATGAACGGGGGTGCTGCTCCGCCGTCTGTATTACCTCACAGATACATCACCGTTGCAGTAGTTTCTTGATTGAGCATGTCCATTACACGTTAGCGCTAAACTAACTCTAACGAGCGTAGACGGCTAAACTGGGTCGTAGATCCTAGAACCTGTATTCCATGCTGTCAATGATATACAAAGGTCACGCTCGGTGATGTACCACATCCCGGCTTATCTCCAACTATCCTGTGGCCCATCCAAGTAAGAAATTGACATGATGCCGATGTCATATGCGGCCGCCATTCAGAGTATACGCGACATCGCCCGTGAGCAGCGACGGAGGAAGTCGCCTACCGACGGCCAGGAGCGCGTCCCAATAACAGAAGGAGCAGGTAGGATCGCGGCTTGCGACCATGTAAGCCCGTTGTCCACGCCCGAGTTCGACTCCTCGGCCATGGACGGTTTCGCAATCTCCTCTGCGCGTACTCTATATGCATCCCCGGAGACGCCGGCGAGCTTCCGGGTCCGGGGCATCGTCGCGGCCGGCGAGGAGCCCCCCACGATCCGCGGCGGCATAGCCGAGGACTACCCCTCGGCCGTGGAAATCATGACCGGTGCCAAATTCCCGGCCCACGAGGCGCCGGGGGAGACCCTCGACGCCTGCGTGAAGTATGAGGACACGCGGTATTGCCCCGAGCGGAAGGGCGTTATTTTGGTCTCCAGGCCCGTCTCGAGGAACTCGAATCGCAGATTTGCCGGGGAGGACATTGCGCGAGGTGACGTTGTTCTGGAGGCTAGCCGGACCGTTGAGACTACGCACGTCATGCCGCTTGCGTCGGTGGCGATCGACAGCGTTCTGGTGGTGAAGAAGCCGTCCGTGGGAGTCCTGTCGACCGGAAAGGAACTTGTCTCCGGCAAGGCCACCGTTCGAGATGTGAACGGTCCGTTCTTGACAACTGCCGGTCAAGATGCTGGGGCGAGCGCCTCGTTCTTGGGCACCCTAACGGATGGTCTGGATACACTTATGCAAGAGCTTGGAGAAATAACACGACAGTCTGTATATGATGTCCTCGTATCCAGCGGGGCGGTCTCGGCTGGGAAATACGACTTTGTCCGGACAGCTCTGGAGGCTATCGGCGCGGAAGTCGTGTTGCACGGCCTTGCAATACGTCCCGGCCATCCCGTCATCTTGGCACTATTGCCTTCTGGAAAAGGAAAAACGGTCTTTTTCGGGCTGCCGGGAAACCCAGGGGCTGCCGCCGCGTGCTTCAGGTTCTTAGTAGTGCCGTATCTACGAGAGCTTCAGGGCCAACCTCAGGAGGTCCCAATGCGGGCCAAACTGAGTGTGTCCCGTTCGGAAGTGGACACTTGTAATAAAGGCCGGAACGGTCACGCGTCTAGTATAGATCGTTTCCGCCATGGTGTGCTGAAATTCAGCTCTACCTCCGGGCAGACTGTAACCCTGAATAAACAGCAGGGTCCGGCTAAGCTACAGCCGTATATCACTTCTAACTGCTGGGCTCACATCGAACGAGACGATATATCTGAAGGAGACACGGTTGATTGTTATCCTATGTCGTCTACGGGCTGGCCGGTATGAGTGCCTGGCAGAAGAATGTGCAACTCATACAGAAGCCGCCAACTTCTCCAACGCCGCCTCCCAGTCCGCTTGTCTATTCACGTCTACAAGCCAGGCTTCGCAGCCCTCCGGAACACTCAACATAATCCCGTTAAGTTCCCGAACGGTGGCGGCGGGGCCCGACTTGCCCCTCGTGACGTTCTCGGCGAGACGCTTCAAGGCGGCCGGGCTCCAGATTCCAAGAAGTGGCTCACAGAAGCCCTCGGAATTGCGGAAACAGGCCACTGGAGGATTGTACGATGCCATCAGATGTTGGGGCATGGCACTGCTGACGTAGGGGTAGTCGCATGCGACAACAAGCCATGTCGCGTCGGGACATGCGTTATAGGCCGATAAGAGACCTTCAGCTGGGCCCTTTGATTCCGCCGAACTGTTGACGTTGGAGTCGAAAACGACTCTTAACTCGCCGTTTCCGGACCCACACGAGGCGATATCATCGTCGGAATACCCCCTAGCGGACCGCAAGGTCTCGTCGAGGGGAGACTCTTGCGCGAGTGAGATATAGACCTTTGATCCGGGAAGCACGGTCCGAAGGATGTCGGCCTGGTGTTGATAAAGGGGCTTTCCGTTGGGAAGCTCGAGTAGGTGTTTCGGAGAGCCCATACGAGTCGACCTGCCCCCTGCTAGAATTAGCGGGTGCATTGTTGCGGACTCCGCCATAGCCATGTGCGGAAGGGACTCAGCGTTCTTGTTAAAGAGGGGCGAATTGTCTAGATAATTAAAACGGAAATAGAGAATTACCACGAGAT